>ML473024.1:70863-86094 GCA_005239535.1 Nicotiana rustica | reverse complement strand
CCCGGTAACAAGGTTTTCACATAATTATTCACTTTCACATTCCTTTATTATTTTCAAAAAATATTTTTCTTTAAAAATTTATTTTCCGGGCTTGGGGCCTCGGAATTCGATTCCAGGCATACGCCCAAGTCCCATATTTTCCTGCAGACCCTCCGGGATCGTCACATCACGGGTCCGTATCCGTTTACCAAAAGTGTTGACCAAAGTCAACTTTATTCAATTATTCAATTCAAAAATCCCATTTTTATCAAATTTTTCACATGGAAGCTTCCCGGCTACCTACTCGGGCTGCGCACGCATATCGAGGTGATACTAACGGAGGCTTTCGAGGCCTCGGAACACAGATTTAGATGGAATTACTTAGGATGACCTTTTGGGTCATCACAGTGGGCGTGCACCATTAGGGATTGTGACTTGGTCCGTCCCATAGCGACTATTAAGCTGCGTATTCGATTTGAAACCTTAAGGTATCCTGTATTTTAGAAACTTATACTTGTTTATGGGCTGTAAGCCATGTTTGAGGCCCTGTACCGACCTGTTTAGGCCCTCAGAGGTACTTTTATACTATTCTCACACTATTTCGATAGAAAACTTGTAAACTCAGTCATGTTTACTACTTATTGTTATTTTCACTTTTATCAAACTATTTTAAAACTACGAGAGGTATTTTGGGCTGAGTCTCGTGAGTTGAGATGAGTTGCCCGAGTGGCTTGTGAGGATGACTGAGTTAGATCGAGGGCCGAGTACGTGAGGATAGTTATGGATCGGGTTGCACGTCGCAGCAATATCTATTATATGGATCGGGTTGCATGCCGCATTAATATTTATTATATGGATCGAGCTGCACACCACAATAATATATATATATATATATATATATTGGATCGGGCTACACGCCACAACAATTATGCGTATTCATGGTACCTGTTCAGTGAGAGTGCTGAGTGTGAGCTTGGACTGTGCTAGTGGAGTCACGAGTGGCTGAGAAACCTTATTCATGAGTGATATTGTGCCCGAGAGGCTATAAATTGTGAGATTATTGTTTTTCACCCATTTTACACTGAGTCTCCTTAATAACCGCTGGTTTAATGCTTTATGCAAGTTTATAATGGGGGAAAACGTAGTTGCAAAGTATTTGAAAAAATGTGAACTTTGATTTACTCTATTTGTGTTCATTGGCACCTGTTTTTATGAAATTATGATTTTAAATGCTCGTCACTGCACTCAAGTTTTTAGTTACTTTAGTTACTTACTGAGTTGGCGTACTCACGTTTCTCCCTGGACCTCTGTGTGCAGATCCATGTATCGGATCAGCTCGCTAGTTGATTTTCTCACGTGCTTCAGAGTTGATCTAGGATCGAGGTAGCTGCTCAGCGTCCACAGCTGACCTTCTTTCCTTTCCCCTTTCATAGACTTTTAGTACTTTTGGACCTGTATTAGTAGCAAAGTAACATTTTGATACCTTGTATTTACTGTATTAGATGTTCATGACAAATGACTCAAGAGGTCTGGGGTGGTGTTAGAATTGGATCGTTTTGGTTATTATTTTGCTGAACTTGTCTTAAAAAGTAAACTTTTATCAGAATATGAGGATATATATTTATATGAAAGGAAAATTTTGATTTCATTGTGTTAGTGGGCTGGCCTAGTTTCATGATAGGCGCCATCACGGTCCTTATTGATTTGGGGTCGTGACAAGGAGTGTCTTACATCTTCTCTTTAAGATTAATTGAACCCTTATCTAGAATCTTTAAGTTAAGTAGACCATTAACAGAGTTATACTTTATTAAATTACTTTAATCAAATTAGGTGTCCTAATTCACCTTAGTAATAATTAGGTGGCGACTCTTTTAACTTTAATAAAATCTGAAATTGCCTATATGTTGTACCTTTAACCAGTTTATAATGGGTTATAACAGTCCCCGATCTTGGTTTGCATCGCTTTCCGTCTATCTATGGTTCCATGTGACGCTCTATTATTCGAGTATTTAATACAAATTGAGTTTACCTTATACAAATAGTCGCCCTACTTTTTGGTGGCACATCTTTGTGCCATTAGGAAGTTGGTGATGAGCAGGTTGGTCCTTATTGATATTGGGTCGTGACAAGTTGGTATCAGAGCACTAGGTTACATAGGACTCAACGGTCATGAGAAGGTTTAGTAGAGTCTTGAGGATCGGTACAGAGACGTCTGTACTTATCTTCGAGAGGCTGCAGAATTCTTAAGAAAAATTTCATTTCTTGAATTCTGTCGTGCCATTTTGTCGATTCTGGAAACCTAAATTCTTGTTGTTTCAATCTCTCACAGATGGTGAGGACACACGCTACTGATCAGGGTGACCAGACACCAGCTAGACCAGCGAGAGGTCGAGGCCGCGATCGAGGTTGTGGTAGAGGTAGGGGACCAGCTCGTGCAACGGCCGGGGCAGTACTAGTGGATCCACCTACCACTCATGATCAGGTTCCCGCCGCGGATATCCTAGCAGGACAGGCTCAGGCACCGGCAGTTCCCATTGTTATTCCGGGTCTTCAGGAGACTCTAGCTCAGATCATGATATGTACTAGCCTTGCTCAGGCAGTTGTTGTATCTACTACTGCCGCTACATCTCAGGACAGGGGAGGCATTCAGACTCCATCTTCCCGGACACCTGAGCAGGTTGTACATGGGCTTCAGACACCGGGGGCAGTTTCAGCCCAGCCAATTGATCCAGTTCAGGACTTCATGGTTCCAGTTATGCCAGTTGATGAGCAGCACATGCCGGAGAGGTTTAGTAGACTTCAGCCTCTGACATTCAGCGGTACTGAGGGCGAGGATGCCTAGAGCTTTCTGGATAAGTGTCAGAGGATGCTTCGTAGTACTGGGATTCTGGAGACCAGTGGGGTCTCGTTTGGTACTACTTATTCTTTGGAGCGGTTTGCTGAGATTTATATCAGGGAGATTGTCCGATTGCATGGGGTTCCAGTTTCTATCATTTCTGACAGAGGTACACAGTTCACATCTCAGTTTTGGAGAGCCGTGTAGAGAGAGTTGGGTACGCAGGGTNGGAGATGGTCCGATTGCATGGGGTTCCAGTTTCTATCATTTCTGACAGAGGTACACAGTTCACATCTCAGTTTTGGAGAGCCGTGTAGAGAGAGTTGGGTACGCAGGGTGAGTTGAGCACAACGTTTCATCCTCAGACCGACGGGCAGTCAGAGCGTACGATTTAGATTTTGGAGGACATGTTACGTGCCTGTGTCATTGATTTTGGGGGTTCATGGGACCAGCTTCTGCCACACGTGGAGTTTGCATATAATAATAGTTATCAGTCGAGTATCCAGATAGCTCCATATGAGGCTTTATATGGTAGGAGGTGTAGATCTTCAGTTGGTTGGTTCGAGCTATGTGGGGCTAGGCTATTGGGCATAGACTTGGTACAGGATGCATTGGATAAGGTGAAGTTGATTCGGGAGCGGCTTCGCATGGCGCAGTCTAGGCAAAAGAGTTATGCGGGCCGGAAGGTCCAGGATGTGTCTTTCATGGAGGGAGAGAAGGTACTGCTAAAGGTGTCACCCATGAAGGGTGTTATGAGGTTCGAGAAGAGGGGCAAGCTGAGTCCCCGGTTCATATGGACTTTTGAGATGCTTCAGAGGATTGGAGATGTGGTTTATAAACTTGCCTTGCCACCCAGCTTATCGAGTGTTCATCCGATGTTCCATGTTTCGATGCTACGGAAGTATATTGGTGACCCGTATCATGTTTTAGACTTCAACAAAATTCATCTTGAGGGTGATATGTCATATGAGGTAGAGCCAGTGGCTATCTTAGGTCGTCAAGTCAGAAAGCTGAGGTTTAAGGATATAGCGTCAGTGAAGGTGCAGTGGAGAGGGCAACCAGTGGAGGAGGCCTCTTGGTAGACCGAGCGGGAGATGCAGAGCAGATACCCTCACTTGTTTGAGACTCTAGGTATGTTTCTAGACCCGTTCGAGGACGAACGTTTTTTTAAGAACGGGAGACTGTTGTATTGGTAAAAAAATGTAGCCTCATACGTGTACATATTTTGGATGACTCAGCCAGCCAGGTGGACCAAATAAAACATCACACGTGGACACGAGATAAAAAGGTACGGTCAATACAAGGAATTAGCTGCGGAAAGATCATCAAAGAAGAAGAGACTTGGTCACAACGAATCTGGACGCAATAATGGGCAGATTCAAAGATCAGTAATCAATGTCTTGTACGTTATGTAACTCCTAAAATAACAATTACTATTCACCATTGTAACACCTCATTAATGTAATAATTAATGATTAAATAGGCTATCATGACAGAAATCCAAACATGGTACTAGGAGAATATCCCTATAAAAGGGATAAAAATATAACAAACAAGACATCTGAATTCTCGGAGACAAAGCTATTTTATTCTTTGCATATCGCTCTCAAAATTATTACTACTTTATTCTTTATTTTACAAATTCGATTATCAGTACCCTGAGTTTATCCTAATTTAAGCTTTAGTCAAAGGATCTTATTCTTTGGTTAAACAAATTGGTTCCATTACCGGTAACTCTGATAATCATCGTTTTTTCTACCAATCGATATCCTTAAAATCATGTCGAATTTCAACAACAACAACGTAAAAAATAATGACGATAACAACCAGCAAAGAAATGAAACCCTAGTTTTAACTCCTCCTCGAGGAACTCCACGAGTTTCGAGAGAACCATTTTCTGAAAGAGCTGACAATCGTAACAATAATGAACAACCAGTGGAACCAGATCAAATAAAGCAAATGATTGTTGAATACGTGGGGCAGGCTTTGCGAGAATTTGCAAGAGTATTACCACAAGTACCTCCAGAACAACCAACACTGCCTCTGAATAATTCAATTATATCAAAAGATTTGCAAGCGGGGTTAACAAATTCAACCAGGGGTGAAACTCTCAATACACTTCCTGAAACACGACCAGGTACGACTTGTAATTCAGAATTACCAAATTTATTATTAACCATGCAGAAGCAGATGAAAGAACAAAACGATCGCATCGAGCAAATCCCTGGTGTTTCGCCTATTATCAAACGAATCGATGTGGATAGGTATTCTCAACAACCTTGGAAGCCAAGAGCAGCCTCATTACTTATACCCAAGAAGTTTAGAATGCCTGATGTCCCCAAATAAGATGGAACAACCGACCCACGTGATCACGTGACTGCTTTCACCACTGGAGTAAAAGGAAATGATTTAACAAAAGAGTAAATAGAATCAGTCCTTGTCAAAATATTCGGAGAAACACTCACGAAAGGAGCCTTAACCTTGTATTCTCTTCTCTCTGAAAACTCTATAAATTCTTTTTCTGAACTTGCAGATTCATTTATAAAAGCACATTCTGGTGCACAAAAAGTTTAAAAACGAATGGAAGATATATTCAAGATAAAGCAAGGAGACAATGAATTGCTCTGTGAGTTTGTAGATAGATTCCAAAGGGAAAGAATGCAACTACCAAGGGTGCCTGACAACTGGGCAGCCATGGCATTCACAAGTAACTTGAACGAGAAAAGTTCAGAAGCCACGAGACAACTCAAAGAGAGTCTAAGAGAATTCCCAGCCACAACATGGAATGATGTATACAACAAGTACAGTACTAAACTAAGGATTGAAGAGGATATAATTACATGATCAAAATATGAAGAATATCATAGAACAAGACGCCTAGAATTAGAGAAAAAGTCAGGTAAAAACAGGTATGATCCTTACTTAGGACCCTCGAGACGTAACCTATTTCCCAGGTTCAAAAATACAAAACCTTCGGGAAGATATACAAACTCATCCTCATCTAGATCCAGGAGAGATCGAGATGAATAATTTTGGGATATTACCCGAATTGGACACCATAACTTTAATGTAAGCAGCACTGAGCTCGTCTCAATACTAAGAAGTATGGGAGACAAAGTTAAATGGCCGAAAGAAATGCGTTCTAATCCTAACAGGAGGAACCTCGATCAATGGTGTGAATTCCACAATTATCACGGCCATAGAACAACATATTGCAGATATTTACAAGGTGAAGTAGAAGTCTATTAAAACAGGGCTATTTAACAAACTCGTTTAGTGACAAAGGTAAACAGGCATATATGAAGAACAGGCAGGAGCCACCAAAACCACCCTCCCCAAAACAGACTGTTAATGTCATACATGGAGGAGAAGAAGTAAACGGGATAGTCTGCCAGCTAACATCAAAAGTCACGAGCACCCACGGAAAGCGGGTTCGATAAGAAATGAGGGAAGAACAAATATCTTTTGACGACACAGACTTTGGTGGACTAATACTTCCACACAATGACACGCTGGTAATATCCTTACTCATTCATGACACTAACGTTAAAAGGGTGTTGATTGATTTAGGCAGTTCAGTCAATATTTCTCAACCCTCACACTTTTAGTCACCCCCTGCTCGCTAAAATTTTCAAGGACCTCGACCCAATTTTGACCGCAGGCCACCCAAAAAATATACTGCCATTGCTGAACCTATTGACCAGCTGTATGAAAGATTAAAAGCTGATGGTTATGTTACTCCTATCCCTGCTGTAACCCCTAAAAATCCATCCTAGTGGGTAAATCCAAATAAACCTTGTGCATACCATTCCAGTATGAAGGGGCATACAATTGATGAATGCCGCTCACTAAAAGATAAGATCCAGTCTCTGATTGATAATAAGGTTATCCAGGATAAGGAAGCTACTCCCAATGTTCGCAACAATCCTCCCCCAGACCATAGGTGTAGAGGCATCAACATGATAGAAATAGAAGAGGAATAGGACCTAGAGGGGTCGGTCGGACTGATCAAAGAAGGTGACGACCCAAAGAAGCCATCGGTCACACTTAATCCTATCATAGTCCAGATTTAGCTGTCAGGAGATGTTGAGGTAGATGCGTCACTGTCATTCAAGCTTGAAGAGGCACCACCTGCAGATGCACATGTGTCGTTTGAGATTAAAGTAATGACACCTGTCACGACACCTGTCCCATTTGAAGTAAAGGTAGTCGCACTAATTACAGTGACAATGTCAACCCCTCCACTTTTCAACACTAATGTTGTACCTTGGGAATACGTGGCTGAAGCAAGAAGTAAAGGTAAGGTCAATATAGAAGAAGTTGGTGCCGCACAGGAGATGACCAGGAGCGGCAGGGTCTATACACCTGAACAATTGGCAGAGTCTAGCAAACATGCTTCCAACAGGACGCCCATCATTGAAACATGCCTAGATGATCTTTGGAGGAAGGTACAAGCCAAAGAATATTCTATCATAGATCAGCTGAACAAAACTCCCACCCAAATATCCATCATGTCATTGCTACGGAACTTGAAATCACATCGGAACGCTTTGATGAAAGTGTTGAATGAAGCATATATGCCCAATAACATCACTAGTGGAGAAATGGCCAACATGGAAGGACAGGTGCTGGAAAGTCATAACATCACTTTCCACGAGGACGAGCTGCCGCCTGAAGGGTTAAGTCACAACAAGGCACTGCACATCACTATGCAATGTGAAGACTATTTCATTACTAGGGTTCTAATCGACGGAGGATCCAGCCTCAATATTTACCCACTAACAAAACTCAAAAGATTGGGCAAAGGATTATACGAGATAAGAGAAGGGTCCATGAATGTGAAGGCCTCCGACGGCTCTCAGAGGGCCACCATTAGAGAAATCAGTCTTTGTCTATAGATGGGACCTACATGGTTTGAAGTTGAGTTTCAGGTAATTGATGTATCCGCATCATATAACCTGTTATTGGGACGACCATGGATACATTTCGCCGGGGCTGTGACATCAACATTGCATCAGGAGGTGAAATTCGAATGGAACCACCAGGAAATAATCATTCACGGAGATGGAAACAACCCTATCTGTAGTCGCCAGACTATCCCAATGGTTCAAGGTAGAAGAAGGCTGGGTGGAGAAACATACCACCACATTGAATGAATCAACACAATCGAAAAGGAGAAATGGTGAGATAGTAAGATCGAGAGCATATTGAACTGGAGCGGGTACGAGCCTGGCAAAGGACTCGGCAAGAATCTTCAGGGGATTTCAAAACCGATACAGTTTAAGCGCCATGGCACCACTTTTGGGCTGGGATATAAATACACTTGGGAAGAGTACCAAGACTGGTTTCCACCATGGCGGGTTCCCTACTATCCATTGGAACAACCTATACCACATTTGGAGCAGACCTTCCAGCAAGCTGACATCATGTGGGGGTCAGAAGAAGAAGAAAGTCTAGCAGACTTCAAGAATGTATTCCTGGAAAATGAAGATATGGATTGTTGTGTCATTGTTGAGGAGGAGGAAGAGGAAGGCCCTACCATCCAAGCTGTGAGCAAGGGATCGTTCCTCCAGAATTGGACTGTCAGACCATACAGGGCCCGACGAGTCCCGGGGTAGCAAGGGTGAACAAGCATTATTTATTTCATTTTTTCTAATGATTTACTTTTCGCATTTCTGTTTTCAAATAAAATCCTCAATGTTCCCAAAATGTTTGCTTAAATTATCAAAATCACTTTTACGTTTCAACGAATCAGTATTTATTTATTACCGTTTTTCTCTCATTACTTTTATCTAAACAACATTACTATTTCCTGTCCTTATGAACCAATGACTATGACATACAATGAGACAACACAACAAAAGGACAGCGGTTCAGAAGAAGAGGATGTCATACCCGATGAAATTGTCAAAGAAGTCGAGGATTTCGAGAACAGACCTAAGTCCAACCTAGACGAAACTTAAGTAGTCAACCTGGGAGATTCAGAAACTGTCAAAGAAACTCATATCAGCATCCACCTATCACCGCCAGAGAAAGAGGAATACACCCAATTCTTGAAAGAGTATGAAGGCATATTTTCATGGTCGTACAACGACATGACTAGCCTAAGTACATCCATTGTGGATCAAAAGTTTCCAACCAATCCAATGTGCCCGCCCGGTAAAGCAGAAGCTCAGATAGTTCAAGCCTGATATGAGTCTGAAAATCAAAGAGGAAGTTACCAAAAAAATCAACGCCAAGGTCCTCAGGGTGGTTGAATACCCAACATGGTTAGCCAACATCGTGCCAGTTCCCAAAAAAGATGGAAAGTATAGGGTATGTGTCGACTACCAGGATCTCAATCGGGACAGTCCAAAGGATGATTTCCCTCTTCCAAACATACACATCCCGATTGAAAATTGTGCCAAGCATGAACTTCAGTCATTCG
The DNA here is from genome assembly GCA_005239535.1 of Nicotiana rustica. NCBI lineage: Eukaryota > Viridiplantae > Streptophyta > Magnoliopsida > Solanales > Solanaceae > Nicotiana > Nicotiana rustica. The sequence continues at coordinate 76,852 of ML473024.1, read as the reverse complement.
TGGATTGTTTTTCTAGATACCATCAAATTTGTATGGACGAGGAAAATGTTGATAAAACGGCTTTCATCACGCCGTGGGGAGTCTACTATTATAAGATGATGGCATTCGACCTAAAGAATGCTGGGGACACTTATATGAGAGTTATGACCACTATCTTCCATGACATGATACATAAAGAGATCGAGGTATATGTGGACGACGTCATCATCAAGTCCAAGAAAGCCACCGACCATATAGAAAATTTGAGGATGTTTTTCAACAGATTGCAGAAACACAACTTGAAATTAAACCTCGCGAAGTGTGCATTCGGGGTTCCTGTTGGAAAGTTACTTGGGTTCATCGTCAGCCGCCGGGGGATAGAATTGGATCCGTCAAAGGTCAAAGCCATTAAGGAGTTACCACCGGCAAAGAACAAGAAAGATGTGATGAGTTTCCTGGGACGCCTTAACTACATCAACCGGTTCATAGCCAGTCCACAATCATATGTGAACCAATCTTCAAGATGCTATTAAAAGATGATGCGACCAAATAGACTGAGGATTGTCAAAAAGCTTTTGACATAATAAAGGAATACTTGTCAACGCCACCAGTTTTGGTCCCGCCAGAGCTAGGTAGACCCTTTCCTACGTTCTGGGCAGCACGCCGAGACGAGAATAAAGGAACATGCTATCTATTATTTCAGCAAGAAGTTCACCCCATACGAGGCACGATATTCTCTACTGGAACGTACCTGCTTTGCTCTAACCTTGGTAGCCCAGAAGCTGAGACACTACTTATGTTCATACGCGACATATCTCATATCAAGGATGGATCCCTTGAAGTACATCTTTCAGAAATCCATGCCCACTGGCAAGCTGGCTAAGTGGAAAATCTTGCTAAGTGAATTCAACATCGTATATGTGACTCAAAAAGCGGTCAAGGGACAAGCATTGGCAGATCATCTTGCAGAGAACCCTGTGGGAGGAGAATATGAACCCCTAAAAACATATTTCCCCGATGAAAAAGTGTTATTCATAGGAGAGGACATTGCTGAATCCTATGACGGTTGGAGAATGTTCTTCAACGGAGCAGCCAATTTTAAAGGAGTCAGTATTGGAGCAGTCTTGGTGTCGAAAAATGGCCAACATTATCTGGTATCTTCCAAACTCAGATTTCCCTGCACCAACAATATGGCAGAATATGAATCCTGCATCTTAGGGCTCAACATGGCCATTGACATGAATATTCAGGAGTTGCTGGTAATTGGTGACTCAGATTTGCTAATACACCAAGTACAAGGAGAATGTACTATTAATAATTCCAAGATACTGTCGTATCTGCAACATGTGCAGAAATTAAGAAAAAGGTTCATGAAGACGGAATTTCGGCACGTCCCCAGAATTCAGAACGAGTTCACCGATGCATTGGCCACTCTATCATCCATGATACATCATCCAGATAAGAATTTCACTGATCCTATTCTAGTAAAGATCCATATCCAGCCGGCATAATGTGCCCATGTTGAAGAAGAAGGGGACGGAAAACCACGGTTCCACGATATCAAGGAGTATTTGCCAAAGGGAGAGTACCTAGAGCTTGCAAATCATACTTAGAAATGCACACTTCAGAGATTGTCCAACAGTTTCTTTCATAGCGGAGGAACCCTGTACATGAGAACTCCTAATTTGGGATTATTGAGATGTGTCGATGCAAAGGAAGCCTCCAGACTACTTGAGGAACTACATGCTGGGACTTGCGGCCCGCATTGAATGGTTTTGTCTTGGCCAAGAAGATACTTAGAATCGGTTACTTCTGCATGACCATGGAAACAGACTGTATCCAGTATGTCCAGAAATGCTATCGATGTCAAGTACATGCAGATATGATAAAGGTTCCCCCAAATGAGCTCAATGCAACGAGCTCGCCTTGGCCATTCGCCGCTTGGGGAATGGACTTCATTTGACCGATCGAGCCTACAGCCTCAAATGGACACAAGTTCATCTTAGTAGTTATTTATTACTTTACCAAATGGGTCAAAGAAGCATCTTACAAAGCAATGACTAAGAAAGTCGTGGCAGACTTTTTTCGCGACTGTATTGTTTGTCCATTTGGAGTTCTAGAATCCATCATCACCGACAACGGCTCCAACCTCAACATTGATCTGATGAAAGACATGTGTGAGACCTTCAAAATAATGCACAAGAATTCTACAGTGTATAGACCTCATATGAATGAAGTTATACAAGCCGCCAACAAGAACATCAAGAAGATATTGAGGAAGATGATAGAGAAGCACAAACAGTGGCATGAAAAGCAATCATTTGCCTTACTGGGATACTACACCACAGTCCGCACATCAACTTGGAAACTCCTTACTTGTTGGTTTATTGTACAGAAGCCATTATTCCGGCCAAAGTGGAGATTCCTTCCTTGAGAATCATACAAGAAGCTAATCTCAATGACGCAGAATGGATAAAAAGTCGTTACGAGTAGTTGGTCCTCATAGATGTAAAAAGAATGAATGCAATATGTCACAGACAGATTTATCATAGCAGAATGACCAGAGCCTTCAACAAAAGAGCCAAGCCAAGACAATTCATACCGGGGCAGCTGGTGTTAAAGAAGATCTTTCCGCATCAAGATGAAGACAAAGGGAAATTCTCTCGTAACTGGCAAGGTCCATACATGGTTCACAGAGTAATAACAGGAGGAGCTCTTATACTTGCAGAAATGGACGGAGAAGTCAAGCGCTACTATGTGTAATTCCTTATGTGTAAATTCCAATGCAGTCAAGCGCTACTATGTGTAAATTCCAATGCAGTCAAGCGCTACTATGTGTAATTCCTTATGCTTTTCTCAAATGATGTAATTGAATTACGCCTGACCTGATTCACATTTAAGAGGGGATACTTAGGTAGCCCTATGGGTTCGGTCACAATTAAATAAAAATCTCATTTCCCCCGCAATTGGAAACTAGGGCAGAATTTTGAGGATTCCGAAGCAAGCTCAGCCGATCGCATCATGTACAACGGTCAGAGACGTCAACCCTTCTAACTGGGGCAGAATTTTGAGGAGGGCCCTCAAAATTCCGTAGCATGAAAGTTTGCAGTGTCTTGGACCATGTCACGGTCGTCGGTTCATCTAAATTTCTTAAAATATATTTTATACTATGTCTTTACAAAATCATGCATGTTTGATTTAAAAAACAACTCTGTTTAGAAAACGCTACCCCGATGATATAAACAGGATCATCAGACCAAGCAGAACGAGTCGAGTAAAGCTAGCGGGGATACGAACCAATCTTCCTCATCTGCAAAACTCAAGATTTTTTTGGCTGCAGTAACAAAGAATAAACATGTTCAAGGTAACAATTCTCAAAACAATTGTCAACGCCAAAGTTTGCTGTCATCACAAAGAATAAACATGCTTCACAACAATCGCAACACCACAATCTACTACCAGCTAAGAAATCCTACTAGCATCTGTTATTTATTCTTCTGCATAAGGCTACTATGTGCCTTCCATCTTGCATAAGGCTAATTTCTGCCTTCGATTTGCATAAGGCTAATCGATGCCTTCCTATCTGCATGAGGTTAAACTCTACCTGCAAAAGGCTACTCTCTGCCTTCCCCTGCATGAGGTTAAGCTCTACCTCCATTTTGCATAAGGCTAATCTCTGCCTTCCATTTGCATAAGGCTACTCTCTGCCTTTCCTTGCATGAGGCTAAGCTCTGCCTCCATCTGCATAAGGCTAATTGCTGCCTTCCTATCTGCATGAGGTTAAACTCTACCTGCATAAGGCTACTCTCTGCCTTCCCCTGCATGAGGTTAAGCTCTACCTCCATTTTGCATAAGGCTAACCTCTTCCTTCCATTTGCATAGGGCTACTCTATACCTTCCTATATGCATGAGGTTAAGATCTACCTTCATTATGCATAAGGCTGATGTCTGCCTTCCTTTGCATAAGACTAAGTTCTGTCTCCATACTTGAATGAGGCTAAGCTCTGCCTCCAATTTACTTTTTCACCAAGACTAAGCGCTGTCTCTCAAGCATTATTTACTTCACTCCTCTTTCGGGCTAAGCTCTGCCCTCCATTTCCCAAGACTAAGCTCTGTCTTGTGGCCATCATATTATTGCATTTCTTGGGCATAAATATCGCCAACCTGTCCAAGGGTGTCATAGTCTAATGGCATCATCCTCATAACCGGAAGACACCATGTCATGGCCTGAGGATCTCTCACGATTCTGCATACCATTATTCAAAGGTTTCATAGTTTGGAGGCACCATCTGCATGGCCCGAGAACATCACTTCATGGCATGCGAATCTCTCATCAATCAATTCATGGCCCAGGACATCATTGTCTAAGGACGTCATCCCTAACCGTCTGAAGATAGCTTTCATAGTCCAAAGGGAACCTGCATCATGTTTAATTTTATGCACAATATATTCTTGTAGTACTCCTATTGCGTCCGTTCTTGTCAAGATTTCACTGGTATACTTCGCCGATGGATCAGGAACTACATACAACCTAATTCCTGTAAAATCAGGGATATGTAGGCAGCTGAGAAACCAAGTACGACCAAAATCTCTCTAACCGTTTCGCTCGGTCTAAATTGGCCATCATAATTTACCCCAACAACTCTTTCATCCTTTCTGGGAAAAGAGGGGCAGATGTTGATACCCAATTTTTCCCAAAATATTTTAAAATTACATATATACCCTCAAAATTATACATTAGTAGCAATTGGTATTTTTCATAATTTTTCCTATATTCTTATTTAATTTGTCCAGCATTTTATTACAGATAATGAAATTGCATCATAAATAATTTTAGAAGCATTTCTTGTTATAATTTATTATTTATGGCCCTATTAAGACAAAGTATTTCATACTTAGCCAAATTGGCATCTTTTGGCTATAATTGCAATAACTTTGCAATTATAGCCCAAGCATATAATTTTGTACTATTTTTCACCAGAGTTAGTCATTTGTATTTTTAAATACTAAATAAGTATTTTTAAACTATTTTCTATGCATAAAATTCATTTTATAATTACCAGCTGTTTTAAAAATTATTTTTTAATTTGAATTTGGTATTTAACAAATAGCCTATTTTTAATTCAATTGTAGCCTATTAAATCTGTCCAAAACCCTTAATTGAACCAGCCCAAATCCTTAACTACCCGACCCAATTTCAGTTTTAATCTGGGTCGTTGATCAATTTTGATCAACGAACCAGATCCGTCCATACCCTAATTAACCCTAACGACCTTACACCCCCCCCCAATCCTTATTCTCTCATTCTCTCCGCCGTCACACTCCCTCATTCTCTCTCAAGCTCTCTGCCTAACCATGGTTCCTACTAACCGGCCACCTGCTCGCCGGTAACAATGGTGGTTCTAGCCACCACCCCTAGCCTCCATGGCTCCCCCCACATGCCAGATTCTTGTTGTCTCGAGGTCCTCAAGGGACCAGTGGCTTTTCACTTTTTCCCTGGGCCTGTGTTCACCGTTCTCAGGCCACCTTGGCCCATCTGAGTAAGATCAGTCTATTTTGGGCTAAATTTATGGCTTCTAAGCCTGAATATCTCTATCTCTAGGTTGTTCTCTCTCTGAAACCCTAATTTTATCTCTTGAGTCTTTAGATATACAACAGATCTGAGAGTATTTTGAGTTATTCTACTGTTTTCCATGAGAATCTTTCTGATTTTTCAAAATGTCTCTTCGTCTTCATAACTAGGGCTTCTTAACCCATTTTTAAAATGACTTTTTCTCTGATTTTAAGTGTTATTATATAATCTTTACTGTTTTTAAACGGTTTATTTAGGTTTTCCCCATTTACCTGATTAAATATGTTAAAAAACATTATTATTTTGGTTTTAATCCTGGGTTCTGAGACTGTCTTTGCTTATTTATTCGTTTGATTTGTATGTATGCATGTTTCTCATGAGCATGTTTTGGGTTTCTGTGATTTTTAATATATATATATATATATATATATATATATA
>ML473024.1:55435-69631 GCA_005239535.1 Nicotiana rustica | reverse complement strand
TCCACTCTTATTGCTCCTCCCTATATATATATATATATATATATATATATATATATATATCTCACACTCAAAACTCTTCTGCTCTCTTTTGGTTACTTGCTATTGTTACTAAATTAGCCGGCTGCAAGTCAAGGCTAATCATTACTCTCTCATGGTCTTCACTTTGTGTTTACTCTCTCTTTACTGGTATGTTCTGATTTTTAAATTCAAGTTCTTAAACCAATGTTTTTCCTACTGCTTCAATTTATCATATTCCTAATATGTTTCTATCTATGGTTCTGTTGTTCAACATGTAGTTGACTTGTTTACATTGTTGCTTCATCTGGAATGTTAGTTATTTCCTATCCTTCTTAGAATCATCATGCTTATGGATAGGTTACTCCCTTTGTGGTGTGTTTCAAACTGACTATGTTATGTCTATGCATGTTTGAGTGGTTAACTGATTGATTCCTCTAGTTTATGTTACAAACCTGTTTTGTAAGCAATTTGTTATTCAGAATTGTTCTAATTATATGCTCAACTCTGTTTGATACAACTATGTCTTCTATTGTTTGTTCTGAAATTCATAATCCTATACTATGTTTATACCATTAGTTATCCCCCAACCCCATTAGCCTTTAAGCACTTATGACTCTATGCAACCATTAGCAACTTTGAAGCCATGACCTATTGACTTCTATTACTTGAAATTTCTATACTTCTGCATGGTATGTGTTAAACATACATTCTCTACTTGTCCTTAAACCCCAATGACCCCTATGTGAAGAATTGAGTGTTGCTACGCCTATTTGGCTCTGTATTTGATCTGTTGCTTGTTTGGTTACACAACTCTTGTAAAACAAAATTGTGTTTTACTGAACAACTCTCCTATTTTATAAAACTATTTCAACTAAGTCTCTTTCAATACTATTTTCCTATCAAACCTTTTCAAAAATATGTCAAGCACTCTCACTCTACTCTTAGGACCTTAAGTTCTGCCCCTCCAGTATGTAACTGCTTTAGGATCCCTATGAGATCCCTCTAAACTCTGATGCACTAAAGCTGGATCTTCCATACTTCACTTACTCAATTCTTGTTATGAAATCTGGGTGTGAGCACTGGCCGGAATCCCTTGAGGTCCTTAGAGAACTCTGGCACACCCGGACATGAGAAAGGCTATGAAACACTTTGGCATTTGAGGCTATGAAATCTGGTCCTGCTTCATGTTCCCTATAGTTTAACTTCTTCTTTTCCTTTATCTATTTATGTAATTCATTCAGTTGGTCTATAATAATTATTGTAAACGAATATTGTAGATGTCCAGTGATCGGCTCTCACCCACACTACTATTGAAGTGGGAAGATGAGGGTCGGTGCAGCTTCTACCCGAAAGGTCGGGATCGAATCCTCAGAGAGTTATGATTTGGAGTCGCGTTTCTAGGTGATCTAAAGTGGTTCATGTTTTTTATTTCACTTTTCATAATTGTTGTTTTTGTAATATAACTATTGTTTATACTAATGCTAATTGCAATTGAACTACTATTATCTTTTTGGGTTGTTTTCTAATTGGATAAAAGCACTAGGGTTATGACTTTTACCTAGGCAAGTAATTGACGAATTCTAATACCTAAGGAAAAGATGTTATTCGGGGAATTATGATATAGCCAAATGCTCCAAAGTTACCCACTCTATACCTCTCGGTAGTTTGAGTGGCTATGCCTAATTGCCTTTCTCAAGGTCAATTGGGTGTCAAATTTGCAGGAGAATTATGGCCACAAGTAGGGTTTTACTCTCTCGAGGTTTAACCCGTTAATTGAGACTATAAATTCTCATGATTTCATCCCAATTCCTTGTTGGATTGATTTTCTAGACTCAACTCCCTTTTCTCAAGAAGGACCCAAGTCAATTGAACACCAATTAGTGTTTGCAACCACTAATCTTTACAATAAAATCACAAATCAACCCAAATATCCATCACCCATAAACATCTAAGCCCTAATTTAGAGAACCCATTAATTAACCATACTAGGGTTGAGCTATAACCCTAGCTAATGGGTTTAGCTACTCATAATCAATGAACAAAATCACAAAAATATATGAAGAAAAACCCATATGATTTATTTATAAAATAAAATAGAAAGATTCAATGTTAACTAGCCAAAACTTCTCAAAAAGATGAAAAGAAACTATTCATGAGCTGCCCACAATATCTTATACAAAGCTTACAATAAAGAAAATACAAAAGAAGCTATTTATACTCAACTGAAAATTCCGGACAAATATGCCTGCGGACCGCGTAAAATGGACAGCGGTCGCGGTGAGGCTTTTTGGTCTCACAAAATTGATCTCTTAATTTGGCCACCGCAGTCCACATAAAATGGACCGCAGCCGCAGTGGCAGCATCGCGGACCGCGAAGAAAGGATCGCGGTCCGCGGAAGTTTTCTAAGCATTCAATGCCTGGGTCTCTGAACATCATGACCGCGGACCGCGTAAAATGGATTGTGGTCCGCGGTGCTCTTGGCCTTCAAACCTGACTCTCTGAATCTTCTCACCGAGGTGTGCGTATAATGGACCGCGGTCGCGGTGGGCCTTGCCTTGGAAACGATCCCTCTGAACCTCACAAACGCAGACCGCATAGAGTTGACCGCGGTCCGCGATGGTCACTTTCACTTTGACTTTTGGTTGTTCTTGGTACTTGTGCAAGTTTCACTCCCTTTTTAGCATATCTTTGATAATTTGTCACCTTCTTTTGGCTCAACTCTGCAACAAGCACAACACATAAGCCTTTATGACTCTTTTTGTGTACAATTGCATCCAAAACTCAAGGAAGATAAAGCGTAAAACAAGGAAAAATCCCTAGTTATCACCTAGTGAAATGGGGAGGGTAGCTATATATTTCTATCATTATCATTGGGGTAGAAAGCATGTTATAGAATATACCTTATTTATACTTGCATTAGAATCCATGCTTTAGGACCAATACATTCAAATCATGTCATGCATTAGATATCATGCTCTTAGGTTTCACGTATCTTGCTTCAGCATCTCATTTGACACTAATACATGCTTATCACTTAGAAATCCTGCTCCCAGGTTAATAAACAACATTAACTTAAAAGCTGCTACTCCTGCGCATCCAAAATCATGTCCTAACAATTCTGTAATTCTTTTGTGCATTTTGAGATCATGCTTTAGGGATTCTGTTAATTTAAAGATCATTGTCCTAAAACTGTCATTTATGTGCATTTAGAGATCATGTATTAGGCACTCTGCTTGCACTTGTTTAACTATGCCTAGTTTAAACTGTTGATTCATGAAAAGGAATAAAATAGTCTCACGTATAATATCATGTTTTCTTTTTAATAAAACTGGTAACAACTCCTGCATTCTCAGATTTACAACACCTAGAACAACATGCTTTTAGGCACAAAAAAAACAACTCTTGAACTGTTAATGATTCTGAAACTATTGTGCATGATCCCACGCCTAGGCAAGCCTAAGGTAAATAATCTATGTAAAATTGGAGAACTATTTTCATTTGTGTTTACTGCTTAATGACTTACAGGTTTAAAATCAGTAGGCAAACTGATTAGGACCTTATTGGCAAGTTTATGAAAAAACAAAGTTGCATATTTTCTGTGCATTGACATCCACTTAGATATCCTGCTTAGGATCTTGTCTAATAAAACTACCTCTTGTTTGTATTTGAGACGTGCTACTTATGTGCATCATGTGAGGAGGTAAACTTTGGCCTCTTAACTACTTCTTTCTGCATTTATCTGTCAAGTAATATGTGTTCTTGCCTATCGCCTAAAATATTTTCCTTTTGAAACCATAGGGGTCTGTCTAGAACTACCTGTACTTAGAGATCCTAAACTCCTTCAGGACCATTAAGAAGGGACGGGTAACAGCACGCATAGAGATCGCTAAATAAACTCGCTTAATAACCGCTAAGGGGTGGGGTAAAGGGTAGATATGGATGTGATCACCAATGCGCTAATGCCATGTGTAGCCCCTCACTGAGGAGTGATTACTAGGCATTGCATCGATGTGATCCTATAGGATAAACAACGTAGGACCCCCTATCCCTTACACATGTATGCCTACACCATAAATCTTTTAAACGTTGTATATTTTTAGACTATAAATCTTTTAAACCTTATTACATATGTGTGCTTAGACTATAAATCTTTTAAATCTTATTACATATGTGTGCTTAGACTACGAATCTTTCCAAACCACTATTTGCTTACATGTTTATATATGACCGTCTATTTGCTACTTGTTTAAATTCCCAAAGTTTGTTTGGCTGGGAACCATAGTTGTGGACTTTGAGTGGTGCCTAACACCTCCCCTTGGAGTAATTTCAAGCCCTTACCCAATCTCTGGTTATCCAATCAATGTTATTATGACCCTTAATAGATGCCCGGACGCACCTTAATTCGTTAGGTGGCGACTCTCCAAATCCTTACATCCCTTATCCCAAAAGGAAATGAGTTGTCCCAATAATGTCAAAAACCCTAACTGATCCGAAAGGAGAGGATAAGGAGGGGGGAGACAATTATGTGGGTTCTTTTGTTACAAGAGTTTGACTTTGAATTCAAGGATAGGAAAGGGACAATGAATCAAGTTGCGGATCACCTATCGAGGCTTGAAGAGGCAGGGAGATAAAAAGAAGATCTTGAAATTAATGATGTCTTTCCATATGAGCACGTATTGGCATTGTCTAGCACATTCGCTCCTTGGTATGCCGACATCGCTAACATTTTGGTTAGTGACCTTATTCCCAACAAATTTGAAGCTTATCAAAATAAAATGTTTTTGCGTGAGTGTAGGCAATACTATTGGGAGGAACCCTTTCGGTTCCATATTTTTGCCGACAACATCATTCGGCGTTTGTTCCGGAAGATGAGGTAATGCAAATTCTCAAAGCATGTCATGACTCTCCAATTGGGGACCATCATGGTGGAAATCGTAATGCGGCAAAAGTGCTTGAATGTGTCTACTATTAGCCATCAATCTACCTAGATGCAAATCAATTCGTCAAGGAATTTGATCAATGTCAAAGACAAAGGTCAATTTCTAGAAGACATGTGATGACTATGAACTTTGTAATGGAGGTCGAGAACTTTGATGTGTGAGGGATAGACTTCATGGGTCAATTCGTGAGCTCTTATGGCATGACATATATCTTGATGGAAGTGGACTATGTCTCCAAATGGGTTGAGGCAATTTACTTGCCCAACAATGAGGCAAAGAGTGTAAGCGCTTTCTTGAAGAAGAACTTATTCACGCGGTTTGGTACCCCCATGGCCATCCTTAGTGATGGTGGTTCTCACTTTTGCAACATGGCCTTCACAAGGTTGCTCGAAAAGTATGGAGTCAAGCACAAGGTGGCCACCCTTATCATCCTCAGTTGAGCGGCCATGTTGAATTTTCCAACAGGGAGATCAAAAACATCCTAGCAAAAACTGTTAAGGCAGATAGGACTAAGTGGTCAAGGAAGTTAGATGATGTATTGCGGGCATATCACATAGCATTTAATACTCCCATTGGCACTTCACCATACCAGTTGCTTGTAGAGCTTGAACATAAAACCATGTGGGCATTGAAAAAGTTAAATCTTTATTGGGCCGCAGCTGCTAATACAAGAATGACACAACTAAACGAGATGGAAGAATTCCGTCTCTATGCCTATGAGAGTGCAGTCACGTATAAAGAGAGAATGAATTTTTTTCATGACAAGAAGATTTTGAAGGGGTAATTCAAATCCGGTGACTTGGTCTTACTCTTCAACTCAAGACTCAAGTTATTTTCGGGCAAACTCAAATCCAAATGGTCTGACCCGTTCAATGTTGTGAATGTGTCCCCCTATGGCACTCTTGAATTGGAGTCAAAGGAAGGGACTCAAACATTCAAAGTAAATGGACTACGGGTCAAGAAACACCAGCCCCCACCACTGATTAGCCAAAAAGGGGTCAACATCGTCATGTTGTGACGTTAAATCAAGTGCTTATTAGGAGGTAACCCATGTGTGGTAACATTCTTTTGTTAGATTTTTAATTTCTGTAGGTTTAGTTATTAGTGTTGAGCAGTATGACGTGTGTGTTAGAATGCAGGTAGCTCAAAATAAAATGAAATAGGGTGCAACGACGGAGAAGAATGAAGGAAAGAAGGACTTGTGTCTGCGGCAACTATGCGGTCGCATAATTTGCGGAGAGCATAGTGGTCGCAAGCACACTCAAAAGAAAATGAAATTTTGGTCCTAAAAAATGTGGTGCGATTTCTATTTCTGCAGCCCGTGTAACGATTATGTGATTGCATAATGCATCACTAAGTGGATTTTAGCCATGCAGTCAGTAAAATCATTGCATAACACATATGCGACCGCATAATGGGTTATGAGATCTACTTTTCCACCACAGAATTCCCAAGTATTAAACCCTAACCCCCTCTACACTTAAGTCTCACTCCCTCATTCTCACACACATAAGCATCGCATAACACAAACGAGATCAAAAACAAAATAAATAAAAAAGAACAAGAAAAGACCAATAACATCAGATTAACAACAAAAAATCACACAAAAAATACCAAGGAATCGCAAAGATCTCACCTAATTCGTATCTCAGAATGAGTGCTTCACCTGCTCAGACATATGTTATGTAAATTTCCTCCTTCCCTTTCTAAATCACATTGAAGAAGATAGTGTGTTTACATATCATTTCCCCCTTTCTTCTCAATCCCTTTCTATGAGTATCAATGTGTGCATAGTTGATTTGAAAATTGTTGTTTGGGGGAACATTGATGATGAGGGGTAAACTAGGTTTGAAGAATTTAATCTACATAATAGGAGTAAAGACCAGGAGTTGGTAAATGTTTCCATGTCATAGGTGTGCAATGTCTGAATTCAGGTGTTAGAAGCTCTGTAAGTTGAGTGGGTCGACCTTTTGACTAAGGATGTCGATCTTTGTGTCCCACATAACTGGTTTGCAGACGTGAAACTGCTGCAGACTGACACAAGTAATTTCCATATCTTGTGAGCAAAACGCGACCACTATACGATCGCAAAGGTTGTTCTGCAGCCCCTTTTGCGATCAGATTCTTGCTTTGGCTTCTGAGGGGTGTAATTTTGTGATGGGTTTGCGGCTCGTAGAGTTGTTACGCGTTCGCGTAACTCATCACAAAATACTTATATTCTCTTAATATGTTTCCCAAGCTATATCAACTACTCTCCCATTGATTCATTTATAGGAACGACGCCAAAGAAGTCTCTTGCATTGCGATCACCTCCCGCTTGAGGAAAGAAGTGGGTTGCTGCCCTGAGCCAATAAGAACAACAATACAAATGCCTTAAACCTGAAACATCCAGAAGCACATCTGAGTACTCCTCTCAGTCTGAAGAGGAGGAGGCACAGACTGATCTTTTGTCATTCGTTGATCTCCATGCTGAAACATGTCAGAAAAGTGGTGAAGATCTCTGGTTTGGGGTTCCCAACTCTTTGAACCTATACAAATATAGCTTGGCAAAGAGAAATTTCATTGAAGAGAAGCAACTAGGCTTGAACAGTTTTAAAGAACTTTACACCAATGCGCTTGAAAATATTAAAAAGAGGAAATGGGAGTTCTTCACTCAAGTCCCGGGGGAGTATAACAAGACGCTCTTTAGGGAATCCTATGATGCTCATGCCGCCTCCAGGAATACTGAGCAGAAGCAGAACCGTGTATTCTTGAAGTTTGTCCAAGTTCGAGGGGTCCAATTACTCTATGAATCAACAACATATATTTTGAGTATTGGTCTTCGGGCACGGCTAAATATGATGCAAAACTTGCCAATAAAGAACCCGAGCGTGCTTGGGTTGCTTCTGTCATAGCCAAGGGAACTCCATCCTGGATAGCTTCGCGCCAAAAGATTCACAAGAGGGATCTCACCTAGGAAAGCCGATATTGGCTCAATTTTGTATGCTCTCGTCTAATACCTACTAGAAATGACACCGACATAAGCATCGAGAAGGCAATCCTCATTGCATGCAATCATGACGAGCATCAAAGTTGATGTGGGAGAAATTATATTCCGGGAGATTGGAATCAGAGCGAATCAGAAAGAAACATCACTCTATTTCTCATGTTTGATTAGTTCTTTGTGTAAAGCTTAGGAAGTGTCTCCTATCCCCAAACATGATCGCATCGAAAAGGCTTTCCAAGGTATTGACATCACCAGGATCATTGATGTAGCAGAAAAGGTGATGGACAACCCACCAGAGACTTCACTCACTCCTCCATTAGACTCAGCAGCACTTGTTGCTCCCTCAATGCTTGGAACTTCTTCTGCACTAGCCACCTACATATTCATTCCTTGACTAACCACTCCGGAGCCACCTGTTTCTTAGCCTACTCTCTCGAAGCATGGTCTACTGACACAACATGCCAATACCAAAGTAGGCATACTAACAAAAGAACTTCTAGCTCTCATTCGACAAGCATTGTCCCCTATCCAAACCTTAGTGAACGTTCTTCAAAAACAACATCAATCCTATGAAGATCAACTCAAGCACTTTGAAGTGAGTCTAGAGAGGGTCAAGCAATCGAAGTTGGAGATATGCCTCAACTCTAAAAGGATGTTGCTGAGTTGAAATCAGAGTTGCACAAGATAAAAAAATTTAGTTCGATTTGACCTCCCTTCTTTCGAAGGAAGGGGAGCAGGGCATTGGTACCCCGACATTCCGAGTATGACCCTGATTTCACAAACGTCATGACAGCTCTGGAGGTCTAGGGTACTGAGGCTTTAAGAGCTCCGAACTCCGTTGTGCACATTGACACTCACTTAGAGGAGGAATATAGAGGGTCTGAGGGGGAAACTGAGGAGGGAGACACTAGAGACTGATCTGGAGATATTGCTTGAGGAGAATGATGATCAATGGGACAATAGGGGCAAACAAATTTCTTCCTCTACAGATACACAGGGTGAGAAGGAAGAAGATGTGCAAATAGCAATTGCATATTCCATTGCAAACATGGTCGCCAAGGCAACTCCCTCGACCGCACATCCATCACTAGTTGAGGCTAACAACTCCTAAGTCCCAGACTGCTGTGAAGCTTCCTATTTTGGCCTCATAAACCGCCACAAAGTCTGAGGTTCCACCTGTTGCATCCACAGTGCCATCATCTGACCCCACAGCTGCCCCAGATGTTCCAGCCCCTACTAGCTCTTAGTGCTCCTCGAGAAGCCCCTAAAGTTTTCTCTTACTTTCTCAATGCATTGGGAACAATGCATGTTATTTGGTTGGGGGTGGGGTATTCAAATTTTTGTGTGAAACTTGTATATAAACTCTTTACTTTAATAGTGTAGATTTGTAGATAGCAATGAATTCCCCTTTGTTTTTCTTCACCAAGTTCTTTTCCAAGGGTGCAATAGTAGAACCATGGCGGTAGCACAAAATGTTTTGACTTGATGTGTTTGTTGTTCTAGCTTCAAGCATGTGATAAGTTTTTTTTGAATAAATTGCACCCTTCTAATATTTTTAATAAACGGTTAGTCATTCTTGTGAACTCGAGGCTCGCTCTTTCACTTGATGCTTACTCAAAATCACAAGTATCGTGCGATGAAGCTTTGAGATGCCTTGCATTCACTTAGGAGTTGAAATTGTGCTGAGTCGAACAGTTCATGCGTTGTATGTGAGTCAAGATTTGTATGAATAATGCATTTGCTTAACTTGTGATGTCTAGAACTTTCTTGGTTGGTTTCTTAATCAAACTTTAAGGTTAATGATTAGGTGCTGAAATGATCTTAGGCTCTCTTTGTGATTTCTAGCTAATTTTGACCAAATTGACATCCCTGGTACATCAATTACCCTAGTTACCCTGTTGAGAATTTAACCTTTTATTTGTCTACCAAATTACAATCCTTTACCCCTTTGTGAAATTTCTTTTTTTGAACCCATCCTTCCTTGAACAATTAAGAATGAGGCTAAAAGCCTAAGTTGGGGGTGTCGACGTTAAGTGGAAATTGGTAAGGTTGCCTAGTGTGTGTAGCATTCTGTCATTTTGCTTGAGTCTTTTACAAGTTGATTGGTCAAATTGCTAAATGATTGTTGTCTTCCACGAAGGGTGAATAAAAGAAGTTACATGCTTGTTAACTGACAGCTTGCACCATCTACGATCACTCATGTTTTGTGATGTGTCATAAATAGAGTGGTGTATGATAGGATGATTTTGTTTTAGTTTCTTGAGGACAAGCAAGAGTCTAAGTTGGGGGTGTTGATGTGCCATAGAATTTCGGCACTTTTGATACTAATTACATAGACTTTAGCTCGTCTTTTAAAGCATTTTTAGTTATTACTTATAAAGTTTTGGCATTTTGCAGTGTACTTGACTTGAAGAACCAAGAACACGAAAAAGAAGACAAAAACCCATAGAAGGGAAGAAATGCAGCAAGTCTGCGACCGCAGAAGTGATATGCGAGCCGTAAACGAATCGTAGACTAA
Organism: Nicotiana rustica; assembly: GCA_005239535.1. Classification (NCBI taxonomy): domain Eukaryota; kingdom Viridiplantae; phylum Streptophyta; class Magnoliopsida; order Solanales; family Solanaceae; genus Nicotiana; species Nicotiana rustica. The sequence goes on along the minus strand of ML473024.1, from coordinate 59,168 downwards.
AGAAAGTGGTCCAGCTCTTGAAAGAGAAATATGTGTCCGCATAACGCTTCTTTGGACCGCATAATTTCAAAAGAAGATTCTACGGGAGAACTTCTGCGACGCAGTATGCGGTCGCATAAGCAATACGCGTACCGCTAAATGGATCTGTGATAGGGAACTGGGATATTGGGCGTGTAATTATATAGAAATTTAGTAATTTTGAGGACTGCATACTTGAGCTGCGACCCATTCTACGGTCGTAGATGTGTTCTGTAGGGGCATTTTTTTCTAAATTTGACCCCGACTTTTGGCCCGTTATAAATAAATTTACTAGGGTTTTTGTGGGACATCTTGTCTGAAAAAGCGGCTACATTGAAGGCATTGAATACACCATTGTTTTGGAAGCTTTTGAAGAGAGAATCTTGTATCTTTATAAGCTTTATGACTTTATTTGTTACTTTGTTCTTGGATTCTAGTATGAGTAGCTAGTTTTAAATACTAAGGTAATGGACCCTAAATTGGTATAATATTAATGAGTGTTTACCATAATATATATATAAATATATATATAAAATAGTTGGTTGATATTTATTCATTTATTATGCTTCATTTCTTGTTGGTGGTTGCAAACATTGACTAATTCCATTTCACTCTATCTTTACTTGAAAAAGTGGGTTAAGGTTTGGTAGAATTGAATATCAAAGACTCAAGGCTTTAACCCTTGTTTAATAGAATTGCTTAGGAATAAGTGGGATCTATTTGGAATAAATTGGTTATTCTTAATTGCATCTCTTTTATATTTGAAAAAATCATACAGAGAAAATACTACCCAACTATTGCGAAATATTGGGTAGTCACTTAGAAATCATTTGCATATCAAAGGACCTTCCATTAGAAATATATCATATTAACACCGATAGTTCCTTAATCAAATTAATTACATATTCACAACACAATTGTTTTCTTTATTACACATTATTACAACACTCTCTTTAAAGCTAACGGAATAGAACTACGGTTGAATGGTTAAAGCACCTTTCCTAGTAAAGGAGAAAATTCGTAGGTTCGATTCCTGCTGGATGTTTTTATAGGATCGGGAAGTAACGTGTCACATTATTCAAGTAACCTTTCACACCTATTCCCTGTGGGATATAACCCCAACCCATATGGGTTATTATATTTGACATCGACCGCCTTACACCATTTATTTAGGCGTAATTTGAGTGTATCAACGAACGCGAAGGAGGTGTCGCGTTAGCGATGTGTATGCCTAGACAGAAGTTTTAAGTGTTATATTTCGGGACTTTTCACAATATTTCATATTTTGAGCCCAAGACTTCGAGAGGAGGAGATTTTGACGAGAAATGTCACTACTACATTGGGGGTAAGTAATTTTCATTTGGATTTGGCTATGTATCTTGAATTTCTATGGATATCCAAACCTACACCATTAAATTTTAAAGTAAATTTTTTTAAATTTTCCTACAACTAAAGAGAGTGTAATTTTAGAATTTTCGGTGTTGATTTAGACCCGATTACGGGATATAATCACATATTTGGACTCATGGGGTTATGGGTAGTCAGGATCCACCCCTTGACTCGTGTTTTAACTATGTGTTTGGGTTACCTTTTACTGACTTTTGGGAGAAGTTAACTCAGATCTATATGAGAGAGATTGTCAGATGCACGGTGTGCCCTTATCTATCACATCAGACACAGGTACGCAGTTTACCTCCCATTTTTGGAGAGTATTTCAGCGAGAGTTGGGCACACAGATTGAGTTGAGCACAAGATTTCATCCCCAAATGGATGGGCAGTCCGAGCGTACTATTTAGAGTTTGGAAGATATGTTGTGGGCATGTGTTATTGATTTTGGTGGTTCATGGGATCAGTTTTTGCCCTTAGTAGAGTTTTCCTACAACAACAGTTACCAGTCGAGCATTCAGATGGCTCTGTATGAGGCATTGTATGGTAGGCGATGTCGGTCTCCAGTCGGATAGTTTGAGCCCGGGGAGGCTAGATTGTTGGGTTCGAAGTTAGTCCAGGATGCCTTGGATAAGGTAATGATTATTCATGATAGGCTTCGTACAACACAGTCCAGACAAAAGAGTTATGCAGATCGTAGAGTTCGAGATTTGACTTTCATGGTAGGTGACCAGGTGTTCCTTCGAGTGTCGCCTATGAAGGGCGTGATGAAGTTCGGTAAGAAGGGCAAGTTGAGCCCTAGGTATATTGGTCCATTTGAGATATTGTATAGGGTAGGAGAGGTGGCCTACAGACTTTCCTTGCCACCGCATTTATCAGTAGTGCATCTAGTGTTTCACGTATCTATGCTCAAGAGGTATATTCCAGATCCATCTAACGTTCTTGACATCAGTGGTGTCCAATTGGACAAGGATCTGACTTATGAGGAGGAGCCAGTAGCCATATTCGATAGGCAGGTTCGCCAGTTGAGGTCGAAGAGTTATCCTTCGGTCCGTATTAAGTGGAGAGGTCAGCCTGCCGAGGCAGATACCTGGGAGTCCGAGTCCGATATGAGGAGTCGGTACCCCCATCTTTTCTCAGACTCAAGTACTTTTCTATGTCCGTTCGAGGACGAACGTTTGTTTTAGAGGTGGAGATTGTGATGACCCAAAAGGTCATCCTAAGTAATTCTAGCTAATCTATGTTCCGAGGCCCCGACAGCCTCCGTTAATATCACCTCGATATGCGTGTGCAGCCCGGGCATGTAGCCGAGAAGCTTCTATGTGAAAATTTGATAAAAATGGAACTTTGAATTGAATAATAGAATAAAGTTGACTTTGGTCAATATTTATGGTTAACGGACCCGGACCCGTGATATGACAGTCCTGGAGGGTCCGTAGGAAAATATGGGATTTGGGCGTATGCCCGGAATTGAATTCCGAGGTCCCAAGCCCGAGAAATGAATTTTTAAAGAAAATTGTATTCTGAAAATAATCAAGGAATTTGAAAATGAATAATTATGTGAAAACCGTGTTACCGGGCCCGTATTACAATTCCGGAGCCCGGGACAGGTTTATTATGTGTCACTTGTCCTATATGTGAAATTTGGTGTAAAACAGACTTGATTTGATTGGTTTCGGATCCAAATGAGGAAAAATTGGAGTTAATGAAGTTTTGAGGTTTTTAAAGAAGTTGAAATTTGGCTTGAAAGGTGATTTTATGTTCCCGAGGTCCGAATGAAATTTCAAGACCAGGAGTAGTTCCGTTGTGTCATTTATAACTTGTCTGCAAAATTTGAAGTAATTCCGAGTAGTTTAGGCCAGTTCGGCGCATTGAAGTGAATTCTAGAATTTCAAAGTTCTTAAGTTTGATCAATGTGGTTTTGGGATTAGATTTCGAGTTCCGTTGTTGTTTTTCATGTTTCGGAAGTTCGAGCGAGTCTGTATCATGAATACAGACTTGCCTGTGCTTTTTGACGGGGTCCCGAGGGGATCAGGGGTGTTTTAGACCCCCGAGAGCTAAGTGGGAAAAAATCAGAAAAATCTGCTATCTGGTTTCCTTCTCAGCGATCGCAAAAGGTGGGTTGCGATCGCAGAGAAGGATTTTGCTGGGCTAGTGATTGTTCACCGCGATCGCAGAGGTCTGGGTTCCACACCTTCGCGATCGCAACCCGTTTCTTGCGATCGCATTGAGTCGCGTCTGGGCCGGGTGAGTTTGTTCTTCGCGATCGCAGAACCTCTGCCGCGATCGCAGAGGTCTTGCCAGTTGTTGTTCGCGATCGCAGAGGTCC
>ML473024.1:37911-49712 GCA_005239535.1 Nicotiana rustica | reverse complement strand
GGGGTGTGTTACAGACTCCGGAGGGGCTCCTACAGCCCAAGCGCAATAATAAGCCACAACATGGCATAATTCACACACAATATAGGCCCGCAGCCTCACTCATATCATATCATCCTCACAATATAGGCCAGCAGCCTCACTCAGTCTGACACTCTCAATTTGCCCCTCTCGACCCATAAATAGTGTTTCATTTTCAAGAAGTAGTATCAAAATACTCTGAGTGTCAAAATAATTTCACAGAAAATACTGAGTGAAAAATCATAACATATCAGTGAGAAAAATAGTAAAACATAACCCCCGAAGGGTAAACAAGTCGGCACTAGGCCCCAAACACGACTTACAGCCCAAAACATATTCGCCTAAATACTAATTAAGCAAAGGCTTAAAAATCAGTTTTGCAACTCAATAGTCACCTAAATAGGAAATATGATTCCAAAGTTTCCACCTTTTCATTTCAAAACCCGTGAAAGGGTGCATAGTCCAGGGTTTCATACCCTCAAGACAAGATTTAAAGACATTACTTACCTCAAAACTAGCCCGGAATTATTCCACAATGCGCTTGCCTCTCAAATCAACTTCCAAAGGCTCCAAATCTACCAAGTTAAGATTTTTATCATCAACATATGCTTAAGGAACAAATTCCAATTGAAAAATATCGAATTTGGCTCAAAAATCAGAATTCGGTCAAAACCTGACCCGGGCCCGAGTCCCGAAACTCAGAAATTTTTATACAAAAGTTTTATTCTTCCTCTCACGAGTCCGTACATATAAAGAACACCAAAATTGGAGTTCGTTTGACCCCTCAAATCGACCCTTGAAGGTCTCATAATCTCAAGCCCTAAAACCCAATCTTTCTACTAATTTTTCATGCATTTACACTAGTTTTATGCTCTATAATCACCCATAATCGAGTTTTAATGACTATAACACTTACCTCTATGAAGAACAAGAATTTCCCTCTTCAAAATCGCCCCCAAGAACTCTTTTCCGTACAACAATGGTGAAAAAGAGGGTTTAAGTCGCGGAGGAAATATTTAAATACTGCCCAGTGATTTACTCTCCCCGATCGCGGTCAAATCCACGCGATCGCACAGTGTTCTCATTTTTGACCTCCGTGATCGCAGCTCAAAGCATGCGATCGCACAGTGCTTTTTCCCAGCCAATCCCCAACGCGCCCAATAACCTATGCAATCGCACCCTGGCTCCCGCGATCGCACAGGGTCCTCTCCCCCTTCTCCGCGATCGCAGCCCATTGTATGCAATCGCATAGCACAAATGAACCTTCCCCCAAATTAACTCACTGCGATCGCATCCCTTCCACCGCGATCGCGATGAACAAAACTCCTGTGGAAAAAAAAATCAGAAACCAGCATTTGATCTAAGTCCAAAAATGCCCGTTAATCACCCGAAATAAATCCCGAGCCCCTCGGGACCCTAACCAGACTTACCAACACATCCCATAACATCATTCAAACTTAGTTGCACTCTAAAACACCAAAACTAACATCAAAACACCAAATTCACATCGAATTCAAGCCTAAGAACTTTGATATTTCTAAAATCCACCAATGATGCTGAAACTATCCAAATCAACTCCGATTGATCTAAAATTTTGCAAACAAGTCCAAAATGACATTACGAACCTGTTCCAACTGTTGGTATTCCATTCGGATCCCGATAGCCTATTTTCCACTGCCGACCGGAAATCACCCAAAAACTAACTTTGTCAATTCAAGTCCAACTCTACACCGGACATCACAAAATTATTCTGAACACACTCCTAAGTCCCAAATCACCTAACAAAGCTATTCAAACCATAAAATTCGCATTTCGAGTTCGTTTCCCAATAAGTCAACTCTCAGTTGACTTTTCCAACTTTAAGGCTATTTTTAAAGACTAAGTGGCCAACTTCTCATTATAACCACTTCAATTTTAAGCCTACCAACTCTAACACATCAATAACAGTATAACCAATCTATAACAAGGTAATAACAACAATAATAATGCAAATTCTACGGAACGACCAACCGGGTCGTTACAAGTTTTGGTTGAGGTCCATAGTGTAATGGGAAGAGAAATGTTATATTGAAGTCAAATAATGGTAGCCTAAATAAGTTAAGTTAGTTTATCAGTGACTTGGATCAACATGGTAATAAGGTTGATATGTTTCTCTAGTATAATAGGGATTTACAGCTGTTTTTAGTGATAACACCTATGGGTTTGGCAATATGTGTGACTTGGTTGATTTAGAGGGATTTAGCTTTGATGGATTAGTTGCGTGCAAATGGATTCCAAAGAGTTTGTTATGATGTTGACTATGACTTGGGGTGGATGTATCCTACGAATATGGAACATTTATTGTTTTTTGTGATTTTCTCCTAAATTGAGCTAAGCGGTAGGATTTTGGTCGATAGTGTGTGTATACTATTTGTGATTTAGAGTTGCAAATAAGACTCTCATATTTTTGCATCATAGAATGATAAATGCGATGAGTTGCGATTCAACTTTGAAAGGAAGGTCATGAGTTCTTGACAACACGGAAGACTTCGTGTCTCTAAAAACATACTAGCATTATATGGCATCGCCCGAGGAGGGTGTGTGTTGCAGCAGATGCATTACGTATTGTTTCGCGGATGCTTGATTTGTACTTTAGAGACCACATGGTTGCTAACCATCGATGTTTAGGTTTTGCCGCTTGGCGTAGATGATTTATAGAAGTAATTATCATGATGTGATTATGAATGTGTGGCGTACCACTCACCTTAGTGGGGATTTATAGATCAAGTATGGAGATATTTTTTTGTAGTGTATTCTTAATGTTTAGAGATTAGACGCTCGTAGAGCCAAACTATTTCTATGGTTGCAGACTGTGAAAGTGTGTTCATGATTTGTCAGTGATTGTATATGTCATGGAAAATGGTCATTTAGACTCTTTGAGGGCTATTTACATATTCATGAATCATTTGAATCGGGTTGGGGTCCTATTGATAGGCCTAATGAGAATGTGTGATCTAAAATGGATTGGATATTCTTATTCAATGCAGCATATGTTATGGGGGTATTATCGAGTGAACTTGATATTAGTCATGTCGCGATCTATTTCATGTGTTAGTCTCTTCGGTGCAACGTATTGTGAGACTACCTGATTATTCATACGCATGTACTGGCCATGTTTAGACCTTGTTGCATTATTTCAGCAAGTTAGGTCTTGAGATGTTGATTTGGTTATTTCACCTTAGTCGTGCCTGGCTTTTTCCCATAACGCATTATGCTATTCGCTTCCCGATGATTATGTTTATGCACTTTACTTGCTTGTTGATCATAGACACGAGCTTAGTGAGTATGAACATTATGGCTCGATGGGTATCCCCATGTGGATTGATATGTTTTGGTGGAGTTGCGCGCCTCAACGGATTTATAGGGGATACCATTTCTAATGTTTATTTTGTGTGTTTTGGTTTACCTTTAAGGGATGAGTCCATGGAATTATGCTTTGTTGTTATATTTGTTAAACTTGTTGTGTAGTTCTCCTATTCGGTTCTCTTTCTATTATAGATCATACTCGAGATGTTGCTTGTTTGGCTCGCGGATCGCGATATATAAGGTTCTAGATGGCATTGATGCGGCATGTCGGTCGAGCAGCTTGTACTCAGTGAGACGAGATTATAGGGCCGGCAAGTAATGTAATCAAATTAGAATAAGGTATTGCTTAGTGACTGACATTATTAGTTTAGAGTTGTGCAATGGTTCTTGTTAGGTGAAATAATTCCATAGCTTGTTGACTTGATGGGTGATTACGAGTTCTACATGTTTTTTTCATCATTAGTAGTGTTGCGAAGGCTTGGAACCGAGGTATTATTTGGTACCGGATTTGGTAATGAACAGTGGCCGGAAGATATTGCTATGAGCATATGAGCGTTGGGTTTCATCGTGTGGTTGCTTCTTGGGGGAATACTTATGGCTTTATATTTCTTGTGGGGATTATTACAACGTGTTTATACAAGAATCAGATCATTCATGGATTCAGTATGTTAGAATTTAGTACCACGGCTTATGGGCTAAGGTTTGAGAGAGAACTTATAGATGGGATTGTGTTAATGGACTTACATGGTTTAAGATATTGAGAGGTCGCCATCGGCATTTGTGTGATGAATTATATAGTGATTTTGCAGCGTTGGAACGACTCTTGGCACGTTCAAGGATGAACGTTCATTTAAGTGGGGGATAATGTAATGATCTGGCCGATTCTTTTTAGCTTTAGCACTTTGTTCCACGTTTTGAGACTTTGAGTGTATTCATATGAAGTATTATGACATGTGTGTATTTGTTGGGTTTAAGTTTGGAGAGGTTCAGAGTTGATTTGGAAGAGTGAGTCTCAATTTGGAAGATTAAGTTGGAGGCATTGACCAATGTTTGATTTTGAGTAAACAAACCCGGAATAAAAATTTGATGGTTTCAATTGGTTTGTATGGTGATTTTTTACTTAGGCGTATGTTTCAGATTCGAATTCGGATGTTCCAAGAAGGTTTTGGCTCTATTTGTTGAAAAGCTGGAACTTTGAAGAATTGGAGAGTTCAAAGGATTGACCAGAAGTTACCTTGGTGTTGTCTGAGTCCTATTGTGGTTTAGATATATTGGATACGTTGATTTGATTGATTAGAACTTGTTTGCAAAGTTTTGTTGCAATCCGAAATGTCTAAGTGTGACTCATACACATTCGGCAGGGTTGGAATGTTTGAAAGTTAGAGAATGGTTTGATCTTCGAATCTTGGTATTATTTGTGGTGTTCTCAGACTTTTGATAAGTTTGGTTAATGTATATGGGATTTTTAGTATGACTAGACGGGGTCTCGAGGGGCTCGGGTGAGTTTTGGGGTGGTTTCGGACCTTTTTAGATGAGTTTGCTTTGCTAGTTTTCTGATGCCTCTTATGTATTTCCCAATCGCGAGGTATGATCGCATTCGCGTAGTGTATGTGAGGAGATGAGGGGCTTTGTGATACACGTTCACGTGTGTAGTCATGAGTTGACGAGGTATTGCCACATTGGCCAGCGCTTTCGCGTAGGATGCACGCGTTCGTGTAGAGGAATAGCTTGCTGGGCGCTTGATGTTCACATTCACGGGCTGGAGGACACATTCGCGTGGGTTGAGTTGGATGAGATTTTCGATCGCGAGTTATTTTCAATGACCGCGTTGATGGTTTTGAGTCGGGGGCATATTTCTTCTTCGCTAATGCGAAGGAGGTGCTGCATTCACGAAGTGTATACTCGGGCAGGACTTTTAAATGTTATATTTCGGGACTATGCCAATTATTTCATATTCGGAAGATGAGAGTTTGAAGAGCATTTTCACTACTACATTAAAGGTAAGTAATTTTCACTAGGATTTTGCTATGTATCTTGATTCCTCATAGATTTCTACACTTATAAATTAGAATTTTAAACTAAAATTTTGGGATTTTTCCTCCAACTTAAGAGGGTATAATTTGGGAATCATGGGGTCGATTTTGATCCAATATTGGAATCTAATCACATATTTCGAATTGTGGGGTTATGGGTAGTGGGATTTACCCCTTGACTCGGGCTTTGACCATGTGGGTACGGGTTGACTTTTGAGGATTTGATCAAAGATTGAAGCTTTATAGTTCGGATACAATACTCGAGTCATTTGGAGTTGGATTTTAAGGGATACAAGATTTGTTGTTGATTAAAGCTTCCCGAGTGGAGCCAAGTATAAGGCCCCGTAAAATATTTCCCTAAACCAGGGTTTCGTGATGCCGGGGTAGGCATAGAGGTTGGGGAGCTGAAGTAAAATATTTGTCGAGGTTTGGATTTTTTGGATTGAACAATGCACTGTAGAGTTGAAGGAAAATATTTTGCAGAGTTGGGAATTTATGCGGCCGCATATTCACTCTGTAGGCCACATAATGATTGCAGAGTAAAGCAGTTATTTGGACTATCTTTTATGTCAATTTCGCAGCCAGTTATGCGACCACATACCCATTTAGCGGGCTACACTTTGATCACATGTCACAACCCCAAATCCTAACAGGTCGTGATGGCGCCTATCGTGGAACTAGGCTAGCCAACCATCACATAACTACACATTTGTTTTAATATAATTCCTCAAAAATCATTAATAACCAGCAAACTGAGTATAATAAAAATTCTTCTAAGTCTTTAAGCAAGCATAATAAAAACTAACAGTCTAAACAAATCCCCCAGGACTAGAGTCAACCGATCACGAGCATTTAAGAATAAAACTAACTCTACTAATGTCATAAATAATGTCTAGGAATAAAATACTAATACAATAAAGGAAGGGAAATGGAGAAGCTGCGGACGCTGGACAACTACCTCGAATTTTCAAAAGCTGACGATAACGAACTCGGATGGCTACTGCTCCGAACCAGTACCTAGATCTGCACACAGAGGTGCAGGGAGTAATGATGAGTACGCCAACTCAGTGGTAATGAAAATATATCACAGTCTGAAGAATAAGAAATACACAACAACAAATACACCAATCCACAAAACAGTAAAATGCCAAGTCTCAATAAAGTTTACATAAGTTCGAAAACCAGTTTACGTAAAAATCCTTGAAACAAGTATAATTTCAAATGTTTCTCAGTAAAACTCCCAAAATATCAGTTGAAAGATGAACGAATCATAATCAATACTCAGAAAAATATCATCGTAAAACTGCCCCTCGGGCCATAATAATCACTCATAATATTCCCTCAGCACCTCACCATCACTCAGTAACAGTCACTCATACCTCCCAATAACTCGTCACTCGGAACTCGACGCTCACACTCAGTAGGTACCTGCGCTCACTGGGGGTGTACAGACTCCGGAGGGGCTCCTACAACCCAAACGCTATAAACAAGCCAAATCATGGAATCAATCACTCTCAGGCACTCGGCCTCTCTCATATCATAACATCCTCACAATATTTGCCCTTGGCCTCACTCAGTCAGACACTCTCAACATGCCACTCGGGCCATAAATAAACGGGGTTCTCGACCTAAAACGGTATTTCATTTCAAGAAATAATATCAATAAACTCCGAGTGTCAAAACAAATTTAGCAAGAAAGACTGAGTACAAAATCATAATTTCAAAGTGAGGAATATCAATAAAATAGCCCCCAAGGGGTTTAAACAGATTGGCACTAGGACCCAAATACGGCTTACAACCCATGTATAAAAAAACATAGTAATACTAATAAACATATGCTTTAAAAGCAGTTTCGCAACTCGATAGTTGCCTAAAAAGGGACATATTTCCAAATTTCCAATTTGTGCACGCCCCACACTCGTCATCCAGTGTGTGCGTCACTCCAAATCCGTGAAAGGATGTAAAGTACAAGGTTTCATACCCTTAGGACAGGATTTAAAGACATTACTTACCTCAAACTAGCCCGAAAAGCTACTCTGCAGCACGCTTACCCCCGAATCAACTTTCGAGCGCTCCAAATCTATCAAGTTCAGATTGTTCAAATCAAATTATGCTAAGGGGATGAAACTCGATCGACAAATATCAAATTTATTCACAAAACCTGAAATTAGATAAAACCCGACCCCTAGGCCCGCATCTCGGAACCCGACAAACTTTATACCAAAACGATCCTCATAATCTCATTAGTCCTTACATATAAAGAACTCTGAAATCAGATTCAAATGACCCCTCAAATCACCCCTAAAAGGTCTCTTAAAATCAAGCCCTAGTTTCCCCTTTTTCCACTGATTTTCCCCAATTAAACACTATTAACGAGGTCTTTAATCACACATAATCGAGTTAATGAGTCCAAAAAGCTTACCTCAATGATGCACAAACGTTTCCCTCTTAAAAAATCCTCAAAAAGCTCGAAACTCGCACAACAATAGTGAAAAGAGGGTTAAAAATCATGAAGTCCCCTTTTTATACTTTTCTGCCCAGGATTTTCGCACCTGCGGCCAAAATCTCGCACCTGCGGTCCGCACCTGCAATTTTTCATTAACCGGGCAATCTCCGCACCTGCGGCTCCACTTCCGCACCTGCGCCTTTTCCCTGAGCTGGCCAACCGTCGCACTTGCGGAGTCTCTCTCAGCTCCTGCGGGCCCACACCTGCGGTTCCCCATCCACAGGTGCGGTTACAACAGTAAAATTGCACCAGCAGCTGAAAACTGCATTTTTCCAACTCCAAAATTCCCGTTAACCATCCAAAATCAATCCCGAGCCACTAGGGACCGCAACCAAATATACCAACACATCCTAAATTATCATTCAAACTTAGTTTCACTCTTGGAAAACCCAGAATAACATCAAAACACCAAAATCACATCAAATTCAAGCCTATGAACTTTGAAATTCCTAAATTCCACCAACAATGCCGAAACATTCCAAAATACCTCCGATTGACCTCAAATTTTGCATACATATCCAAAATGACATTACGAACCTGTTCCAACTTCCAGAATTCCATTCTGAACCCGATATCCTATTTTTCACTGCCGGCCAGAAATCACCAAAAACTAACTTTTGCCAATTAAAGCCTAAGTCTACACCGGACATCACAAAAATATTCTGAACACACTTCTAAGTCTCAAATCACCTAACGAAGCTATCTGAGCCATAATATCCACATTTCGTGGTCGTTTACCAATAAGTTAATTCTCAATTGACTTTTCCAACTATAGAGCTATTTTTAGAGACTAAGTGTCTCAATTCTCACTACAACTGTGATGACCCAAAAGGTCATCCTAAGCAATTCTAGCTAAATCTGTGTTCCGAGTCCATAAAAGCCTCCATTAATTCCACCTCGATATGCGTGCACAACCTGGGCGTGTAGCCGAGAAGTCTTTATGTTGAAATTTGATGAAAAATGGAATTTATAATAATTAAATTTATAAAGTTGACTTTGGTCATCATTGTTGGTAAACGGACCCGTACCTGTGATGTGATAGTCCCAGAGGGTCCGTAGGAAAATATGGGACTTAGGCGTGTGCTCGAAATCGAATTCCGAGATCCCAAGCCCGAGAAATGAATTTTTAAAGAAAATTGTTTTCTGAAAAATAATAAAAGTTTTTGAAAATGAACTTTGATGTGAAAACTATGTTACTGGGCCCGTATTATGGTTTCGGAGCCCGAAACATGTTTGATATATGTTATGTGACTTATCAGTGAAATATGGTGTAAAACGGACTTGAAATGACGTGTTTCGGATCAAAATTGGAAAAAGTTAAGCTTTATGAAGTTTTAAGAAAATTCTATGAGTTTTAAGGTTTAATTCTTTGTTTTTGATGATATTTTGGTGATTTAAAAGCTTGAGTAAGTCTGTAGGATGTTTTGGGAGTTGTGTGTGTTTTTGGTTTTGAGCCCCGAGGGCTCGGGTGAGTTTCGGGTAGCTAACGGGGTGTGAAAAGTGCTAAAAATCTGGTGTTTTGATGAATTGTTGGTGTCCAGGTATTGACTCTATGCGAACGCAGCCAAGGGGATGCGAAAGTAAAAGTGGGGTATGGGGGAGCTGGGTAATTTGTGCTATGCGAACGCACCCAGTGTGGTGCGAACGCGTAGGGTAGGGGTGACTTAGGCTATGCGAACACACCCTCCAAGGTGCAAACGCGGAGGCTCAGGGTTAGGACCCTATGCGAACGCATCACGTAGAGTGCGAACACATCACGTAGAGTGCGAACGCACAGGGTTAGTGTCCAGGGGAGGGTTGGGGGTCATTTACCCTATGGGAACGCGACCCCTTAACCGCGAACGCATAGGCCATAGCATCTAAACCTCCGCAAACGCGGACTGGGGCCCGCGAACGCGGAGAGTAATTTTGCCCAGTCGATTTTTAAGTCCCAAAACAGAATCATTTCGGGATTTCTCCCATTTTTCACAACTCTTCTTCTTCCCCAACCCACCTAAGCGACTTTTGAAGAACTTTTCCTCCATAGATCCATAGGTAAGTGTTCTTAACATCATTTTTTCTTAATTTCATCAATCAAACACTAGAATCTAGGCCTAAAATCCTAAAATCAAGGTAGAAATTAGGGGTTTTGGGTAGAGTTAGGTTTTTGGGAATTTTGGGTAATTCAACCCTAATTTTGGGTCGGATTTCAAAACAAATTATATATTCTAACTCGTGGGGTTATGGGTGATCGAGTTTTTGTCCGAGCTTCATGTTTGGACAAAGCGGGCCCGGGGTCGAATTTTGGTATTTTTGGAAGAATGATAGGAATTGCATATATTGGCTATGGGATTGTGTTATTGAGTCTTTATTGATATTATTGAATTAATTATTCCTAGATATCGTTGTTTCGGAGTCGGATTATAAAGGAAAGGCGGTCTTAGAGGGTTGATTGCTATACTTTGGACCGAGGCAAGTGTCTTGCCTAACTTTGGTTAGAAATTAGGTATTGTATGTTATGTGTTATGTGTTTATCATGTTCAATGTATAGGTGAGGTGACGAGTACCTATACATTGTGAGTCAAGCATGCCCGTGAGTTTATTTTGATAAAAATTCAGTTATTTCTTTCATCATACTATGTAATTGCCTCTACTTGAGAAGTTGGTTGTGGTTGATGTACTGGTTGTAGAGATTATGAAATGTTGGTTCAATTGAGGATCCAAGCATACATTATATATATTGAGTTGTTTGGTTATAGCTGAGACCCTTGACGTGCATTTATTGAGATATTGACTGATATTTCCCCTTGCCGGGTGATTTGAACTGTATTTTTCTCACTATGTTGCATTCCTTACCATACACATTGTCTTGCATTGGTGAGGAAGAGTGTAAATCACGAAGGGTGATGCCGTTCCATGTTTTTACATTGATTACATCATGTCATGCGAAGAGAGTAAAAGCACGAAGGGTGATGCCGTGCCATGTTTACATTTATTGAAAGCACGAAGGTTAATGGCCGTGCCATGATTACATTGATTACAACATAAATTGCATTGGCGAGGAAGAGAGTAAAAGCACGAAGGGTGATGCCGTGCCATGTTTACATTTATTGAAAGCACGAAGGTTAATGGCCGTGCCATGATTACATTGATTACAACATAAATTGCATTGGCGAGGAAGAGAGTAAAAGAACGAAGGATGATGTCGTTCCATGTTTACATTTATTGAAAGCACGAAGGTTAATGCAGTGCCATGATTACATTGATTACAACATACATTGCATTAGTGAGGAAGAGAGTAAAAGCACGAAGGGTGATGTCGTGCCATTGTTATCATTCAGACATGTCATTCATTCCTTATCAGTTTTCGGTAAATTGTTTCTTTTCTTACTTGATGTTAATTAACTGCTCTATCTCATTGTTTTTCCCTTTATCTGCTCCCGTTCCCCGTATATGATTGTGATCCTTCCTTGCTTTGTTATCTGTATTTTGTGTTGTAGAATAGGACAGGTGAACGTTATTTGCTAAGTCTAGCCTCGTCACTACTTCGGCTGAGGTTAGGCTCGGCACTTACTCAGTACATGGGGTCGGTTGTACTGATACTACACTTCACTTCTCTATGTTGTGCATATCCCGCTTCCGGACCCCGTGGACCGCTTTGAGGGAGTCGCCTTCAGTCCACATCGAGCTTCAAGGTATACCACTGGCGTTCGTGGGCCCTGGAGACTCTCCTGCTATTAGTATCTTATTGTCTTATTTATCCTTCCGTCCTAAAGACAATATTGTATTTCCTTTCAAACTTGTATTGAGTATTCTTATAGACAGTCCATGAGGTTGTGACACCACGGTTTGGGATTTTGCGATGTTGTTATCTTTATCATTTCATTATGCGTTTTTCGGAGTATTATTACATTTCTGCT
>ML473024.1:24271-37811 GCA_005239535.1 Nicotiana rustica | reverse complement strand
GGCTTGTCTAGCGGGTTCAACGTTAGACGCAGTCACGGCCTGAAAGGTGGGATTTCGGGTCGTGACAACAATCATTCTGAACCCGAGCCACCCGACTCTAACACATCATAAACAGTATAACCAACCTATGACAAGGAAAAAATAGTAATAATAAGGAAGGTTCAACATAACGACTGACCGTGTCGTTACATTCTCCCCCTCTTAAACAAGCGTTCGTCCTCGAACGGGTCTAGAAACATACCTGGAGTCTCAAACAAATGAGGATATCTTCTATGCATCTCCCGATTGATCTCCCAAGTAGCCTCCTCCACAAGCTGACCTCTCCATTGTACCTTTACTGAAGTTATATCCTTAGACCTCAACTTCCTGATCTGACGATCCAAAATTACTATTGGCTCTACCTCATATGACATATCACCCTCGAGCTGAACTGTGCTGAAGTCTAAAACATGAGACGGGTCACCAACATACTTTCGGAGCATCGACATATGGAATACCGGATGCACACTCGATAAGATGGGTGGAAAAGCAAGTCTATAAGCCACCTCTACAACCTTTTGAAGCACCTCAAATGGACAAATAAACTGGGGACTCAGGTTTCCCCTCTTTCCGAACCTCATAACACCCTTCATGGGTGACACCTTCAGCAATACCTTATCACCTTCCATGAAAGACACATTTCGGACCTTCCGGTCCGCATCTCTTCTGCCTAGACTGCGCCGTGCGAAGTCTCTCTTGAATCAACTTCACCTTCTCCAACTCATCCTGAATAAAATCTATGCCCAATAATCTAGCCTCACCAGGCTCGAACCAACCAACCGGAGATCTACACCTCCTACCATATAAGGACTCATACGGGGCCATCTGAATACTGGACTGGTAGCTATTATTATATGCAAACTCTGCAAGTGGCAGAAACTGATCCCTAGAACCACCAAAATCAATCACACAGGCACGCAACATGTCCTCAAAAATCTTAATAGTCCGCTCCAACTGCCCGTCGGTCTGAGGATGAAATGATGTGCTCAACTCAACCTGAGTACCCATACCTCTGTGTACAGCCCTCAAAAACTGAGATGGGAACTGAGTACCTCTGTCAGAAATGATAGAAACTGGAACCCCATGCAATCGGAAAATCTCCCTGATTTAGATACCAGCTAATCGCTCCTTAGTATAAGTAGTACTAACAAGAATGAAATGCGCGTACATGGTCAGCCTATCCACAATTACCCAAATAGCATCAAAAACCTTCGAAGTCCGTGGAAGCCCAACTACAAAGTCCATGGTGATCCGCTCCAACTTACACTTCAGAATATCTAACCTCTGAAGTAATCCATCTGGTCTCTGGTGCTCATACTTGACCTGCTGGCAGTTGAAACACCGTTCTACATACTCGACAATATCTCTCTTCATCCGCCTCCACCAGTACTGCTGTCTCAGATCCTGATATATCTTCGTGGCACCCGGATGGATGAAATACCGCGAGCTGTGGGCCTCTACTAATATCAACTCTCAAAGCCCATCCACATTGGGCACGCAAATACGACCCTGTATCCTCATAACTCCGCCATCACCAATAGTAACATCTCTAGCATCACCTCGACGGACCCTTTCCTGAAGAACTAACATATGTCGGTATCTTACTGGCGTGCTCTAATCTGATCATAAAGAGAACACCGGGAAGCCATGCTAGCTAATACCCGCGGAGGCTCTGACAAATCCAATCTCACCAACTAACCTGCTAAAGCCTGAATATCAAGTGCTAAAGGTCGCTATGCTGCTAAAAGGTAAGCTAGACTCCCCAAACTCTCGGCTCTGCGACTCAAAGCATCGGCCACTACATTGGCCTTTCCCGGATGATACAAAATAGTGAGGTTATAATCCTTGAGAAGCTCCAACCACCTCCTCTGACGTAAATTCAAGTCTTTTAGCTTCAGGAGATACTGCAGACTACGATGATCGGTGAAAATCTCACACTGCACTTCATACAGTTAATGGCGCCAAATCTTTAAGGCATGAACAATGGCAGCTAACTCAAGGTCGTGCACTGGATAATTCTTCTCGTGCACCTTCAACTGTCTAGACGCGTAGGCAATCACCCTACCGTCCTGCATCAATACCGCTCTCAAGCCAACTGTAGAAGCATCACAATAGACTGTATAAGAACCCGAACCAGTAGGCAAAACCAAAACTGGAGTTGTGGTCAATGCTAACTTGAGCCTCTGAAAGCTCTCCTCACACTCATCAGACCATCTGAATGGAGCACCTTTCTGGGTCAATATGGTCAAAGGTGAAGCAATAGAAGAGAATCATTCCACAAAGCGATGGTAATATACCGCCAAACCAAGGAAACTCCTAATCTCTGTAGCTGAGGATGGTATGGGCCAACTCTGCACTGCCTCAATCTTCTTCGGATCAACCTGAATACCCTCACTGAACACCGCGTGCCCCAAGAAAGCTACTGAACCAAGCCAAAAATCACACTTGGAGAATTTTGCATAAAGCTTCTCCTCCCTCAACCTCTGTAACACAACTCTCAAATGCTGAGCATGCTCCTCTTGGCTACGAGAATACACCAGGATGTCATCAATGAACACAATGACAAAAGAATCAAGGTAAGAATGAAACACGTTGTTCATCAATTGCATGAAAGCGGCTGGGGCATTGGTCAGCCCAAATGACATAACCAGAAACTCATAATTACCATATCTGGTACTGAAAGTAGTCTTCGGAATGTCAGAATCCCGAATCTTCAGCTGATGATACCCATATCTCAAATCAATCTTAGAGAACACTCTAGCTCCCTGAAGCTGGTCAAACAAGTAATCAATACGGGGCAAAGGATACCGGTTCTTCACCGTAACCTTATTCAACTACCTATAATCAATACACATATGCATGGAGCCATCTTTCTTTTTCACAAACAACACCGATTCACCCCAAGGTGACACACTAGCCCTAATGAACCCCTTGTCTAAGACTTCCTGAAGTTGATCTTTCAATTCTTTCAACTACGCTGGTGCCATAAGATAAGGTGGAGTAGAGATAGGTTGGGTGCCTGGTACCAAGTCAATACCAGAATCAACATCCCTGTTAGGTGGCATGCCTGGCAGGTCTGCAGGAAATACGTCCGAAAAATCACGGACCACAGGAATAGAATCAACAGAAGGAGTCTCACCACTAACATCCCTCACAAAAGCAAGATAAGTTTCACATCCTTACTCAACCATACGTTGAGTCTTCAAATAAGAAATCACTATGCTAGGAACATGATCTATAGACCCTCTCCACTCAACTCTCGAAACTCCGGGCATAACTAGGGTCACGGTCTTAGCGTGACAATCACGAATAGCATGACACGGGGATAACCAATCCATGCCCAGTATCATATCAAAACCAACCATACTGAGTAACATCAAGTCCACTGGGGTCTCCAGACCCCCAATATATATAACACACGACCGGTACACACGGTCCATAATAATAGTATCGCCCACCGGAGTCGAAACATGAACATACATAACTAAAGACTCACATGGCATATTCAGAAAGTGAGAAAAACACGATGAAACATAAGAGTATGTGGAACCAGGGTCAAATAAAGCGCATCTCTTAGACAAACTGAGATAGTACCTGTAATCACTGCATTGGACTCCATAGCATCAGGCCTAGCCGGAAGTGCATACATACGTGGCTGGCCTCCACCTACTCGACCTCCCCCTCTAGGGTAGCCTCTAGCTGCCTGACCACCACCCTTAGTTGCCTGGGTAGGTGGTGAAGTGACTGGGGCTGAAGTCAAGGGCTGAACCCTCTGCTAAAATGAACTACTAGCACAACGAGGACATTGTCTCCACCTATGTCATAACTCTCCACACTCAAAAAAACTACCTGGAGCTAGAGATGGGAACTGAAGAGGACCCATGTCGCCATGATAACCACCGGATGAACCGTGCATAGAAGAACCCTGAAATGATGATGCTCTGGAGAAGCTATGAGCAGGAATGGCACTAAAAGATGAACATTCCGGATAAGAGCTGCGGGGAACCTGCCCCGAAGATGCGCCACTATAAGCTGGGCGAGCTGATTGAGGAGGTCTAAATGGACGACCGTTAATTAGATGGAATGCCCTCTAGAAGGGCCACTGCTGAAACTACCTGATCCACGAGGCCTCTTGGCCTCCCTCTACTCACGTTCCTGCCTACGAACCGACTCAATGTCCCGAGCAATGACAATAACTTGCTCAAATGTAGCTCCAAACAGTCTCTCCCTGTTCATCAAAATGTGAAGCTGATACGTGATACCATCTACAAACCTCCTGATCCTCTCCCTATCAGTAGGGACTAACTCAGAAGCATGTCTAGCCAACTCAGAAAACCGCATCTCGTACTGAGTAACTGACAACTCTCCCTGGCGCAGCTGCTCAAACTGACTCCGTTGCTCCTCTCTGTGAGACTGAGGAACATACTTCTCCAAAAAGATCATGGAGAACTGCAGCCAGGCAAGAGGTGCTGAACCAACTAGCCTACGTCTCTCCAATGCCTCCCACCAAGTGAAAACAGCACTAGCAAACTGAAATGTAGCAAATGAAACCCCACTGGTCTCCAAAATACCAGAAGTACGGAGTATCCTCTAGCACTTATCCAGAAAACCTTGGGCATCCTCACCCTCTGTGCAACTGAAAGTTGGAGACTGAAGTCTACTGAACCTCTCCAGCCTACGCTGCTCATCCTCGAGCATAGCTGGGACCACATAGTCCTGCACTGGGGCAACCGGCTAAGCTGGGACTGCCCACGGTTCCTGAATACCCTGTACAGCCTGCTCAGTTTTTCGGGCAGTTGGAGTCTGAGTGCCTCCTTCGGCCTAAGATGTGGCAGTAGTCGAAATAGCAAGTGCTTGAGCCAAACTGGTACACACTATCAAGATCTGAGCCAGGATCTCCTGAAGACCTGGAATGACAATAGGCACTGCCGGTGCTTGAGCCTGTCCCGCTGGAGCACCCTCGACGGGAACCTAATCCTGAATAGTAGGGGGATCCTCTAGTACTGTCCCGGCTGCTGCATGGGCTGGTCCCCTAACTCCACCACGGCCTCGACCCCTTGTGGGTCTGGCTGGTGTCTGGTCACCCTGATCTGTAGCGCGTGTCTTCACCATCTGTGAGAGAATGAAACAACAGTAGTTTAGATTTCAAGAACCAATAGAATGGCACGAAAGAGTTCAAGAAAATGAGATTTTTCCTAAGAGTTATGTGGCCTCTCGAAGATAAGTACAGACGTCTCTGTACCGGTCCACAAGACTCTACTAAACCTGCTCATGATCGTTGAGTCCTATGTAACCTAGAGCTCTGATACCAACTTGTCACGACTCCAAATCGTAACAGGTCTTGATGGCGCCTATCGTGGAACTAGGTTAGCCAACCATCACATAACTACACATTTGCTTTAATATAATTCCTCAAAAATCATTAATAACCAGCAAACTAAGTATAATAAAAATTCATCTAAGTCTTTAAGTAAGAATACTAAAAACTAATAGTCTAAACAAATCCCACAGGACTGGAGTCAACCGATCACGAACATTTAAGAATAAAACTAACTCTGCCAATGTCATAAATAATGTCTAGGAATAAAATATTAATACAATAAACGAAGGGAAATGGAGAAGCTGCGGAAGCTGGATGGCTACCTCGAAATACCAAAGGCTGACGATAACAAACGCGGATGGCTACTACTCCGAACCAGTACCTGGATCTGCACACAGAGGTGCAGGGAGTAATGATGAGTATGCCAACTCAGTAGTAATGAAAATATATTACAGTCCGAAGAATAAGAAACACACAGCAACAAATACACCAATCCACAAAACAGTAAAATGCCAAGTCTCAATAAAGTCTACATAAGTTCGAAAACTAGTTTCCATAAAAATCCTTGAAACAAGTATAATTTCAAAAGTTTCTCAGTAGTACTCCCAAAATATCAGTTGAAAGAAAAATGAATCATAATCAATACTCAGTAAAATATCTTCGTAAAACTGCCCCTCGGGCCATAATCATCAGTCATAATATTCCCTCAGCACCTCACCATCACTCAGTAACAGTCACTCAGCACCTCACAGTCACTCATACCTCCCAATCACTCGTCACTCGACACTCACACTCAGTAGGTACCTGCGCTCACTGCGGCGTACAGACTCCGGAGGGGCTCCTACGACCCAAGCACTATAAACAAGCCAAATCATGGCATCAATAAATATCAGGCACTCAGCCTCTCTCATATCATAACATCCTTACAATAGTGGCCCTCGGCCTCACTCAGTCAGACACTCTAAATATTCCACTCGGGACATAAATAAACGGGATTCTCGACCCAAAACAATATTTTATTTCCAGAAATAATATCAATAAAAGTGTCAAAACAAATTTATCAAGAAAGACTGAGTGCAAAATCATAATTTCAAAGTGAGGAATATCAGCAAAACAACCCCCAAGGAGTTTAAACAGATTGGCACTAGGCCCCAAACACGGCTTACAGCCCAAGTATAACAAAACATAGTAATACTAATAAACATATGCTTTAAGACCAGTTTCACAACTCGATAGTTGCCTAAAAGGGGACATATTTCCAAATTTCCAATTCGTGCACGCCCCACACTCGTCATCTAGTGTGTGCGTCACTCCAAATCCGTGAAAGGATGTAAAGTCTGGGGTTTCATACCCTCAAGACAAGTTTTAAAGACATTACTTACCTCAAACTAACCCGAAAATCTACTCTGCAACACGCTTGCCTCTCGAATCAACTTCTGAGTGCTCCAAATCTATCAAGCTCATATTTTTCACATCAAATTATGCTAAGGGGATGAAACTCGATCGAAAAATATCAACTTTATGCACAAAACCCAAAATTAGACAAAACCTGACCCTCGGGCCCGCATCTCGGAACCCGACAAACGTTATACCAAAACGATACTCATTATCTCACGAGTCCGTACATATAAAGAACTCTGAACTCGGAGTCCAAATGACCCCTAAAAGGTCTTTTAAACTCAAGCCCTAGTTTCCCCTCTTTCCACTGATTTTCCCCAATTAAACACTATTAACGAGGTTTTTAATCATACATAATTGAGTTAATGAGTCCAAAAATATTACCTCGATGATGCACAAACGTTTCCCTCTTCAAAAACCCTCAAAAAGCTCGAAACCCGCACAACAATGGTGAAAAGAGGGTTAAAAATTGTGAAGTCCCCTTTTTATACTTTTCTGCCCAGGCTTTTCGCACCTACGGCATAAATCTCGCACCTGCAGTCTGCACCTGCGATTTTTCATTAACCGGGCAATCTCGGAACACCCAAAATAACATCAAAACACTAAACTCACATCAAATTAAAGCCTATGAACTTTGAAATTCCTAAATTCCACCAAACGATGCCGAAACTATCCAAAACACCTCCGATTGACTTGAAATTTTGCAGACATATCCAAAATGACATTACGAACCTGTTCTAACTTCAACAATTCCATTCCGACCCAAATAGCCTATTTTCCACTATCGGCCGGAAATCACCAAAAACTAACTTTTGCCAATTCAAGTCTAATTCTACATCGGACATCACAAAAATATTATGAACACACTCTTAAGTCCCAAATCACCTAAAGAAGCTATCCGAGCCATAATATTCGCATTCCGGGGTCGTTTACCAATAATTCAACTCTCAGTTGACTTTTCCAACTATAGAGCTATTTTTAGAGACTAAATGTCTCAATTCTCACTACAACCATTCTAAACCCGAGCCAACCGACTCTAACACATCATAAACAATATAACCCACCTATGACAAGGAAAAAATAGTAATAATAAGTCAGGTTCAATGTAACGACCGACCGGTTCGTTACATCGCATAATCAACCTTGGAATTTTACGGAGGGAGGTTCTACGGGGCATTATGCGACCGTAGAATAGGTTTGTGGGCCGCATAACAACATTCCGGAGGCCATTTTCGCGGCCATTTTACAATCCAAAGAATCTTTAGGCGGCCGTATATGCGAAAGCAGATCCTGTCTTGGGGATTCATTTTTGGGTTTTATTAACCCGATCGTACTTTGTTAAAACAAATGCCATAGTCCATTTTGAGCAAATTTATGATATTTTTAGAGTGAAAAAGAGTGCTTAGTGTGGGGAAGTAACCTTCAACCTATTATCCATCAATTCTTGCTCAATAATTTAAGATTAACAAGGAAAGTCTTCATCCTAAAGGTAAGAATATATGTCCTAGCTCTAAGTTTCAAAATTTTACTAAAAAGGGGATAATTAGAAGACAATTCTTGGGCGGTGGGGTTGTCATCTTGCATGCATGTGTTATAAAAGAATGTAGGAAGGTTGTGAGCTAAAAATTGTAGAGAATGGGTTTTGGGATGATTGAATCTTTCCTAAAAAGGGACTTAATGATCTAATGCACACCTAGTGTGTTATAATATGCTCAAGTGAGCTAAAATCATGGTCATTTTCCTAATTTTTGTTCAACTTATTATATTTCTAAAAATAGATTGAAGTTGCTAAGAATTCTAGAATATTTTAAAGTTTAAGGAAGCTCAGTTGAGGTATGTTGTCTAAACCCCTTCTCCTTAGAATTGAATCCCACGGTGTTCATGTGATTGGTGTAAGTCCCAAATTGATCATTATAAAATTTGCTATTCCGAATGAGCTTGTGTTGAAGGATATATGTTCAATAAGTATTGTAAATGCTTCATCATTTCATCTTGTCATTTGAGGATGCGTTCAAAATATAGAATATGTGTTAAAAATGTTAAGACTTCAAGTCAAGATCGAGTAAAGGTTATTATGCCAAATTGTATGAAAAGCCTCTATGTGCCTAAGATTCCAAAATTGCTCATATGTGTATTTAATGTCATGAATGGAAATCATTATTGTTGTTGATGATGATAATGATGTTCGAATATTGAAAGGGGAACTGCAATTATGAAAGACGACCAAGTACCAAGAATGACTTTATAATTTTGGCCATTAGTGCCAATGAATTGAAAAGATGTGAAAGAAGTATGAAGTGGGATGATTGATTGAAAAATGTAATGTCTCGGATGGGACGGCCAAGACGATCAAGCCGTGATCGGACGCCATGCCACACACATGGTGGTGATTGTGCTTGAAATTATAATTGAAATTGTGGTTATGGTTGATGTCTCAAATGAGACGACCTACCCGATCGAGTCGTGATCGGACTCCGTGTAAGAATACGTTAGTATTCTGAATTATGGTATATCACGCACAAAAGATCTCCCAACCTAATATTATGCAAAGTTTCTTGAAAGTGTATGTGATTCTTAACTTGATGTTTTGGTATTTTGAGGCTTCTATTGATTTCATGATTGTTCCTCCTTGTATTACCGTTCATTCTATAGAGATGGTGTTTAGTTAAACATGCTAGTACTCTTCGATGGTACTAACGTCCCTTTTGTCGGGAGCGATGCATCTTTAATTGATGCAGGTGGTTCCATAGCAGGCAGTGTTGATCAGCGATAGTGGTACATCCTCTTCCCAACAGACTGGTGAGCCCCACTTCATCCCAGGGTCATGTATTGCATCTTTTTTTCATATTAATATCACGTTTTGAGGTATAGAGGGAGCCTTGTTTCTGGCACTATCATAACACGTTTTGTATCTTTTAGAGGCTATGTAGACACAATGTGGGTTGTACATGGGTGCTAGATAAGTCAATCAAGTTATGTTGTGTTTTGATCACTTTTTCCACTTAAACCATAAGAATGTGTGTATTTTGAGACATAAAAATGATGTAACTAATGAAATAATATAGTATTGTATCCATGATCTCCATACTGTCTAATTAATGAAATTATGCCTTCTCTTTATCATGGGTGAGTTGGGTAGAAAGTATCTAACATGCTTGCTTCACCGGGTTCACTCAGTTGAGTGTCGGTCGCGCTTCCCGAGTTTGGGGTGTGACAACAAGTCTCTTGTCTATCCTTGTAAGAGGAAAGTCTCCCCATAAGTGATCTATTTACTACTTTTTGTTTGATATAGGAACCACATATATACGGCGTGACGAGCGTATATGCGTAGGTAGGTTATGAACATATCGGGTAATATTTGGCTTATAATTATGCCTTGTTTGGATTATGTAAACTCCTTATTCATAGTTCGTTGACTCTATGACTACGTGATGACCTGAAATTGTCGCTTAAAAGCATGCTTAAGGTTATGACTTGTAAATTAGGCATAAATGATTGTTTCACACATTTAGATTTTTTGTCAAGCTGAAGACATATACTTATTTTATTGATTCATGATTATATGGTTAAATGGCTTATCTCATTCATGATAAATATTAAGATAACACATTTGAACAATGAAATTGCTTATTGAATCAATGTAATAAATTGAATTACATGATTAGCAAAGCCATCTTTTAGCTTAATTTGTTTTAATCTGAAATTCTATTATTGTGACTCGATGCCATTTTTATAATATTTCCTCTATGTTTATGAGTTTAAGAATTGAATATTGTGAAAATATGAGGATTTTTGTACCACAAATATTATAAGCGGATATTGGTCACTGATAATGTTGTGTGGATTGGATGGCACACCCACTGCAGATTTATGTGTATGGGTCGAGTGACACGTTGCCACGGGTATCTATGTGGATCGGGTGGCACGCCGCCATGGGTACATATTTGGATTAGGCTGCTCGCTGCAATGTAATTATATCTGGATCGAGTGGCACGCTACTACGACACTTGGATTGGTATCGTTCCTCTGAAATCAAGTGATTACCCATGTTACCTTAGACCCTGTATTTGAATGAACTTGATATGTGCTTAGTGAGGGACTTATATCAGACACTCGTACCGTGCTGAGTGTATGTGTAATGATTCAGGGCATTGTGCC
This sequence comes from Nicotiana rustica, assembly GCA_005239535.1. NCBI lineage: Eukaryota > Viridiplantae > Streptophyta > Magnoliopsida > Solanales > Solanaceae > Nicotiana > Nicotiana rustica. The sequence goes on along the minus strand of ML473024.1, from coordinate 26,896 downwards.
AGGCATCATTATAGCGCCGAGAGTATGATTGGGGGGACTTGTGCCAGGCACTATGAATGTGTTGAGATTAGGTATACCTGATTATTTAACTAACATATTGTTTATTTGGGCATGTGTATTTTACACGCAAACATAGAATTACATTTTGTCTCGTGCTTATTGGTATTGATGTCTCTACCTGATGTTTTGAACTTGAAATTAAAGCTTATATTGATGATTATATGTCTAAGTAATTTATGTGGAAGAGTTGATTCCTTCACTAATATTCCAAAAAAGCATGTTTAGATTCCAGTTACTATGATTCTACTGACAGATCTGACTGATGATATCATGCTTTATATCAGGCTCTATGCTTCATATGCTTCTTGAGTTTTTAGTAGGTATCAGAGTCGACCCCATCACCACTATTTCTTTGATGCTAGACTTGATACTTACTACGTATAATGGTTTGTACTCACACTACTCTTCTGCATAATTTTACACACGTTCCGAGACTGCTATTCACGCTACCCTTGAGCTGATAGGAGTGCCATTGAAAACTTCGTGGTGAGCTTCTTGGCATGACCCTATTCGAAGCACATGGAGTCCTCTTTCCGAGTTGATTCTAATTGCTCTTATTAAATGCTCGTGACGTAGCGACACTGGTTTTGGGTGTTCTAGGCAGTTGTGGTTATATATTTTCATGACCCAAACTGGAGGGCCATACTGGCACCCGGGCCATACCTGGCGAGAACAAATGTACATTTTATCTAACCTTTCTTATTATCTATAAGGGCCGACGAGATCAACATAAATGGTAGACATGAATCACGAACAACCAATAATGACAGATAATGGCATGAACATACATAACATGGTCCGAAAAGGCTGTCATGAAGCTATATATAAGGTACGAGCTGACAAGCTGCCATGAGAGACTATACAACAAAATCAACCGACAAGGCAATCAAAATTATACATGAGTCGACACCTGTCTATGAGCCTCTAAAGGAACGTAAGTGCGACAACATTGCCGGAACAGGGCCTGGACATACCCGTAATATCTATAACAAAAGTGCATACCAAGACCACGGCAAGCCCCAGAAAAGCGATTTCGCCAATAATCGTTGAACTAGGCAGCCTACTGTGGTGGGGGAGCTACCTCTACGTGTCTACCAGTACCTGCAACATGGCATGCAGCGTCCACAAATAAAATGAACGTCAGTCTGAATAAAATACCGAGCATGAAAGGCAAAAAAACATATATAAGAACAGTAATGTAAGCAAGGATAGAGAATATACGACCTATTTAGTCTGAGTGCCTTGGAGGGCAACAAACATGAAATGCTTAAACATACATACACACATAGTGTGATTACGCGATAGTTCATCTTCTATTTTAGAACATAATTATGTGTTTCAAGGTCGCAAAAACCTCATTTTAGCCTTCTTCGATTTGCATGCGTAGTCCGGGTGTTCTTCCGGAAGGTTTATATGTTAAAGACTGAAAAAAATAAGAATTTTTCCTTAAAATTTCATTTTAAGTTGACTTCGGTCAATTTTTTGAGCAAACAGACCTGAATTTGTATTTTTGCAGTCCTGTGGGTCCGTATCATAATTTGGGACCTAAGCATATGATTGGAATCGAATTCGGAGATCCCTAGCTCGAGTTATTGGTTTTTGTTGAAAATTGAATGTTTGAAAGATTTATGATTTTTAAGAATCGACTAATGATTGGATTTATTGATACCGGGTCCGTATTTTGGTTCCAAAGCCTGGTACATGTCCACTATAATATTTATGACTTGTCCGTCGAATTTGGTGAGAAACGGAGTTGATTTCATGTGAAAATAGAAGTTTTACAATTTTCTTGAAAATTTCATATGATTTGGTGTTCGATTCGTAGTACTAGGTATTATTATTGTGTTTTGAGTGTGCGAGCGAGTCCGTATGATGTTTTCGGACTTGTGTGCATGTTTGGTTTGGAGCGAGGGCTCGGGTGAGTTTGGATAGGCTACGGGTATTTTTAAACTTAGAAAAATCTGTTTTTTTTTTTGCTTAAGTTGTTATCTTGTGTTTCCTTCCTCGCTTTCGCGGAGGTAATCTCGAGAACGTGAAAGGTAAAATCGGGAAGGATGATTTTCTTCTACGCGAACACAGTAGCTAGGACGCGAACGTGGGGCAATGGTGGGCTTACCCTTCGCGAACGCGACCAGCTTTTCGCGAACGCGAAGCCTAAGGGACATTGGGGAGGGGACACTCGTTCTTCTACGTGGCCGCAAGCACTGGCTCATGAACGCAGGGCATGGGGGAGCAGCCTCCGCGAGCGTGAAGTGGAACTCGCGAACGAAAAAGCCATTTGGGATGCTGCACATCACGAACGCGGCAGGCCCTTCGCGAACGCGAAGAAGGCCTGACGCTCATACCTTAAAACATTTCAAAATGATATTTTACCCATTTTTCATGAACTCTCAATTACAGCTCGGCCTAGGTGCGATTATGAAGGGAAACCTCAACACCAATTCATAAGTTTGTACTCTTTAACTCATTTTCTTCCATTTCTATCATCACCCATTAAATTCCTAACGCTAATCTTTCTTCTTTCATGGTATAAAACCAGGTATTTAGGAAAAATTGGGGGGGGGG
>ML473024.1:7730-20607 GCA_005239535.1 Nicotiana rustica | reverse complement strand
ACGTTGGTGCTCGGCAAGTATGGCCCGGGTGCTAGTCATGATCCTCCAGTTTGGGTCGTGACATGGAGCCCTAGCAGCCTAAAACAAGACACCATCACACTAGCCTCCTATCTTTTAACCAACAACCCTAATGCTCGACCTCCACAACTTCCTATCAAGGGCCATGTCCTCGGAAATCTGCATCTGCACCATGTCCTGCCTGATCAACTCTCCCCAATAATTCTTAGGCCTCCCTCTACCTCTTCTCATGCCCGTCAAGGCCAGCCGTTCGCACCTCCTCACCGGTACATCCATGCTTCTCCTCTTCATGTGCCCGAACCCTCTAAGACTAGATTCTCGCATATTGTCTTTCGTGGGAGCCACGACCACCTTCACCCGAATATCGTCATTCCTAATCTTATCTATCTTAGTGTATCTGTAGATCCATCTCACTATCATCATCTCTGCAACTTTCATCTTCTAGATATGAGAATTATTAACTGGCTAGCACTCTGCACCATACAACATGGCCGGCCTAACCACCGTTCTATAGAACTTTCCTTTAAGTTCCGGAGGCACCTTTTTGCCACACAGGACACCAGCCGCTAGCATCCATTTCATCCACCCCACTCCTACACGGTGCGTGACATCCTTGTCAATATCCCCATGCCTTTGTATAATCGACCCGGGTACTTGAATCTCCCTTTCTTGGGGATTACTTGTGAATCAAACCTCATGTCCACGTCTATTTCACCTGGCATGCTGTTGAACTTGAACTCCACATCTTCAGTCTTAGTCCTGCTTAGCATGAAACCTTTAGACTCAAGGGTCCTTCTCCAAACCTCCAACATCTCATTAACACTGCGTCGCGTCTCATCAATCAATACTATATCATCAATGAATAACAAACAACATGGCACCTTCCCTTGAATATGGTGTGTCAGTGCGTCCATCGTCATGGAAAATAAGAACGGGCTAAGCGTAGAACCTTGGTGTAGCCCCATAACAATCGGGAAATGCTCTGAGTCGCCCCCACTGTCCGAAACCGAGTCTTAGCTCCATAATACATATCCTTAATCACCCTAATATAAGCCACTGGAACACCTTTCACCTCTAGGAATCTCCAAAGAACTTCCCTAGGTACCTTATCATAAGCTTTCTCTAGGTCAATAAACACCATGTGCAAATCGTTCCTCCTATCCCTGTACAGTTCCACAAGACTCTGAATAAGATGGATCGCTTCCGTAGTGGAACGACCAGGAATAAATCCAAATTGGTTCTTGGATATCCTTATTGACGGACTTTCTCAGCCTATTAAATTGTAAATGGCTAACGAGACTATGAGTGAGATTTCTTTTCAGGCGGCTGCCAATATCGCCATGCGAGTTCAGATGGTTCTTGCACGAGGAGGTCAGGATTCTTACAAGATACCTCGTCATTCCACTGGGTTCAGCGGTGCCTCATCTGGAGGCAGGAGTGCTTTTGGTAGGGTCTATCCTTTTAGGCCATTTCGTTCAGTGTTTCAGGCATCCCATAGTGCTTCAGGGAATCATGGTCCTTATGTGCCTCATTCTAGACAACCAGTCTATAGTGCATCACTAGCTCCTATCAGTGCACCTCCTATTCAGATTTATTACCATGGTCATTCGTCCTGTTTGGGTCAGTCTCAGTTTCTACAGCCACAATACCAGGATAGATGTTTCGAGTGTGGTGGTTATGGGAATATCTGGAGGACCTATCCGAGATTATTGGGCGTCCTGCCACAACATCAGGGTTCTCATGCCATGGTTCCGACACCAGTTGTTGCACCGCCTGCTCTGCCCGCTATAGGCAAGGGTCACACAGCCATAGGTAGGGGCCAGACTGTTAGAGGTAGAGGTCAGGTCATTAGAGGTGGAGGCCAGCCAGCTAGAGGCCATCCTAGGGACGTGGTTCAAAGTGGTGAAGCCCAGCCCCGATGTTATTCCTTTTCAGCCAGGCCTAAGGCTGAGTTATCCGATCTTGTTATTACAGGTACTGCTTCAGTTCTATTTGATTCGGGATCTACTTACTCCTATGTGTCATCCTATTTTGCTTCATATTTGGTTATGCCTCGTGATTCTTTGAGAGGGCATGTGTATGTTTCCACACATGTGGGGGATGTTATTGTTGTAGATCGTGTCTATCGTTCGTGTGTGGTCACCATTGGGAGTCTCGATACTAGTGTAGATCTTCTACTTCTCGATATGGTTGATTTTGCTGTCATTTTGGGTATGGATTGCCTGTCACCTTATCATGTTATATTGGATTGCCACGCAAAGACGATGACTTTTGCCTTACCGGGGTTGCCTCGATTAGAGTGGAGAGTAACTTCAGGCTATTCTACCAGTAGGGTTATCTCTTATGTGAAGGCTCGACGTATGGTCGAGAACGAGTGTCTAGCTTATTTTGCTTATCTCCGTGATTCTAGTGTGGAGGTTCCTTCCATGGATTCAGCGCCAGTTGTTCGTGAGTTTCTAGAGGTATTTCCTGTAGACCTGCAGAGGATGACACCCGATAGGGATATTGATTTCTGTATTGATTTGGCTTCGGTCACTCAGCCCATCTCTATTCCGCCATAGCGCATGGCCCCGCTAGAGTTAAAAGAATTGAAGGAACGGTTGCAAGATTTGCTTGATAAGGGCTTTATTAGACTTAGTGTCTCTCCCTAGGGTGCACCTATGTCGTTCGTGAAGAAAAAAGATGGATCGATGAGGATGTGTATAAATTATCAGTAGTTGAACAAAATCACCATAAAGAACAAGTATCTATTGTCGAGGATTGGTAATTTATTTGATCATCTTCAAGGTGCCAAGGTGTTTTCGAAGATTGATTTGAGATCTGGCTACTGTCAGTTGAGGATTAGGGCATCTGATGTCCCTAAGACAGTTTTTCGAACTCGATACGAGCATTATGAGTTTCTAGTGATGCCTTTTGGGTTGATAATTGCCCCAGCAGCATTCATGGTTTGCTGAAAACGAGTGTTCAAGCCTTGTTTAGACCCCTTTTTGATCGTGTTCATTGATGTTATCTTGACCTACTCCCGTATTCGAGAAGAGTATGAGCAGCAACTCAGGATTGTGCTTCAAACTGTGAGAGCCAGCCAATTGTATGCCAAATTTTCAAAGTGCCAGTTTTGGTTGGATTCAATCAATTTCATGGGGAACGTTGTGTCAGTATAGGGCATTTAGATAGATCCTAAGAAGATTGAGGCAGTTTAAAACTGGCATAGACCCACTTCAGCTACGGATATCATGAGTTTCTTGGGTTTGGCAGGCTATTACCGTCGATTTGTTGAGGGGTTATCATCTATAGCAGCCTTGTTGACCATTTTGACAAAAGGGTGCCCCATTCAGATGGTCAGACGAGTATGAGGCGAGCTTCCAAAAGCTCAAGGCCACTTTGACTACAACGCTGGTGTTGGTGTTGCCCACAGGTTCAGGGTGTTATACGGCATATTGTGATGCGTTTTGTGTTGGGATCGGTGCAGTATTGATGCTAGAGGTCAGGGTGATTGCATATGTGTCGCAGTACTTGAAGGTTCATGAGAAGAATTACCCTGTCAATGAATTAGAGTTGGCAGCCATCGTTCATGCGCTGAAGTTTTGTAGGAACTATCTTTACGGTGTGTCATGTGAGGTCTTCACGGATCATTGGAGCCTTCAGTATATATTCAAGCAAAAGGATCTCAATTTGAGGCAGAGGAGGTGGTTGGAGCTATTGAAAGACTATGATATCACCATCTTGTATCATCCTCGGAAGGCCAATGTGGTGGTCGGCCCATTGAGTAGGAAGGCAGGGAGTATGGGCAGCCTTGCGTTCATTCTAGTCGGTGAGAGGCCGCTTGCATCAAATGTCAATACTTTGGCCAACCAGTTTGTGAGGTTGGATATTTCAGAGCCCAGCTTGTTCTAGCATGTACGGTCGCTCGATCTTCTTTGTTTGAGCACATCAGAGATTGGCAGTATGACGACCCTCATTTGTTGGTCCTTAGGGACACAGTGCGACACAGTGGTGCCAAGCAGGTTAATTTTGGAGATGACAGAGTCTTGAGGATGTAGGTTCGTGTTTGTATGCCTAATGTGGATGCCCTATGTGAGTTGATTCTTGAGGAGTCCCACCGTTCCCGGTATTCTATTCATTCGGGCGCCGCCAATATGTATCAGGACGTGCGCCAGCATTATTGGTGGAGGAGGATGAAGAAGGATATAGTTGCTTATGTAGCTCGGTGCCTGAATTGTCAAAAAGTTAATTATGAGCATCAGAGACCAAGTGGGTTGCTTCAAAAGATAGATATTCCTGAGTGGAAGTGGGAGAGTATCACTATGGATTTCATTGTTAGACTCCCACGGACTCAGAGGAAGTTAGATGCAGTTTGGGTTATGGTGGACAGGCTGAATAAGTCAGCATATGTCATTCCTTTGGCAGTTACCTATTCTTTAGAGCGGTTGGTAGAGATTTACATCCGTGATATCATCCGTATTCACAGTGTGCCCGTGTCTATCATTTCTGATCGAGGTACGTAGTTCCCCTCGCACTTCTGAGGGCAGTACAACATGATTTGGGCACGTGGGTTGATCTGAGCACAACATTTCATCCTCGAATGGACGGACAGTCCGAGCGCACTATTCAGTTCTTGGAGGATATGCTCCGTGCATGTGTGATAGACTTCGAAGGATCGTGGGATCTGTTCTTTTCCCTTGCAGAATTCGCCTACAATAATAGCTACCAGTCGAGCATTCAGATGGTTCCCTATGAGACATTATACGGTAGGCGGTGCCAGTCGCCAGTTGGGTGCGTCGAGTCAGTGGAGGATTGGTTGTTGGGTAAAGATCTAGTACAGGATGCCCTGGATATGGTCAAGATTATTCAAGATCGACTTCGCACATCTCAGCCCAGGCAGAAGAGTTATGCCGATCGTAGAGTTCGTGATGTTGCATTCATGGTCTGAGAGAGAGTCTTGCTCTGGGCATCACCCATGAAGGGTGTCATGAAGTTCGAAAAGAAGGTCAAGCTGATCCCTAGGTATATCAGATCTTTTGAGATTCTCGAGAGAGTGGGAGAGGTTCCTTACAAGCTTACGTTGTCACCGGGGTTATTAGCAATTCATCCGGTGTATGTGTCCATGCTCCGGAAGTACCATGGTGATCCGTCCCATGTAATAGATTTCACCTCTGTCCAGTTGGACAAGTATGTGGCTTACGAGGAGGAGTCGATGGCTATTTTAGCCCAGCACGTTCGACAGTTGAGGTCTAAGAGTTATCCTTCAGTTCGAGTGCAGTGGAGAGGTCAGTCCGTCGAGGCAGCCACTTAGGAGTCCGAGTCAGATATGCAGAGTAGATATCCACATCTTGTCACCAACCCAAGTACTTTCTATGTCCATTTGAGGACAAACGTTGTTTTAGAGGTGGAGAATGTGATGACCCGATAGGTCATCTTATATTTTAGAACCTAATTCTGTGTTTCGAGGTCTCAAAAACCTCATTTTAACCTTCCTCGATTTACATGCGCAGTCTGAGTGTTCTTGCGGAAAGCTTATATGTTAAAACTGACAAAAGTAAGAATTTTGCCTTGAAATTTATTTTAAGTTGACTTATATCAACATCTTGAGAAAATGGACCCGGATTCGTGTTTTGGCGGTCCGGGTGGGTCCGTATCGTAATTTGTGAGCTAGGTGTATGCCTGGAATCAAATTTGGAGGTCCCTAGCTTGAGTTATTGATTTTTGTTGAAAATTAAAAGTTTGAAAGATTTATGATTTTTAAGAATTGACTGATGTTTGAATTTATTGATACCAGGTTTGTATTTTGGTTTCGGAGCCTAGTACAGGTCCACCATAATATTTATGACTTTTTTGTCGAATTTGGTGAGAAGCGGAGTTGATTTGACGTGATTCGTACATTTGGTTATAAAAATAGAAGTTTTAGAGTTTTCTTAAAAATTTCATTTGATTTGGTGTCTGATTCATAGTTCTATGCATTATTTTGGTGTTTTGAGAGCGTGAGTGAGTCCGTATAATGTTTTAGGACTTATGTGCATGTTTGGTTTGGATCCCCAAGGGCTCGGGTGAGCTTCAGATAGGCTACGGGTGTATTGAAACTTTAAAAAATATGGTTTTTTTTGGATTCAACTGTTATCTGGTGTTTCCTCATCGCCTTCACGGAGGTACTCTTACGAACGCAAAAGGTAAAATTGGGCAGGATGATTATTTTCAACGCGAACGCAGTAGCTAGGTCGCGAACGCGAGGCTGTGGGGGGCTTACCCTTCGTGAACGCGACCAGCTTCTCGAGAACGCGAAGCTGAGGGACCTGGGGGAGGGGACACTAGTTCTTCTATGCAAATGCGAGGACTGGCTCGTGAACGCGGAGGCCAGGAGGAGCATCCTTCGCAAACACGAAGTGGAACTCGCGAACGCGAAAGCCATTTGAGCTACTGCACATTGAGAACGCGGCAGGCCCTTCTCGAATGCGAAGAAGGCCTAATGCCCATACTTTAAAACATTTCAAAAATGAGATTTTACCCATTTTTCATAAACTCTTAATTAGAGCTCGGCTTAGGTGCGATTTTGAAGGGAAACTCAACACCAATTCATTGGTTTGTACTCTTTAACTCATTTTTTTTCATTTCTATCATCACCCACATAAATTCCTAGCCCTAATCTTTGTCCTTTCATGGTAGAAAACTAGGGATTTAGGAAGAATTTGGGGTTATTGCAAATTGGGAATTTAGACCACAATTTGAGGTCGGATTCCGAAACTAATTACATAATTGGTCTCGGGGTGTGAATGGGTGAATGGATTTTGGTCCGAACCTCGGATGTTGACCAAGCGGGCCCGGGGTCGATTTTTTACTTTTCGGGAGAAATTTTGGGGAAATTTAAATTTATGCATTGTATTTGATTTCGTTAGAAATAATTGATATTATTGAGTCAATTGTGGTTAGTTACGAGTGGTTTGGAGGCGGATTCTAGAGGAAACGTTGTGAGTGAGTATTGAGTGGCCTTTGGAGCGAGGCAAGTGTTGTTTCTAACCTTGACTTGAAGGAATTAGGAACTCTCGGACTATTTTCTATGTGAATTTCATGTGAGCGGCGTATATGTGGGGCGACGAGTACTTATGCGCCGCCAAATTATTTGTTTTCACGTTTTTCTCATATTGTCTCTTTCCCTATCTTAATTGTTACATGCTTTAGTTGTGTTCCCATGCCTAATTGCTACTTGTTAGACATTGTTTTTTCCTATAAATGATATTAATCCTTCCATAGTTTCATTACCTTCTACTAATTTCTTAAGCTGGTTTATCGATACCTTTTCGTTGTATATTCTTAATTGGTCTCGTTGTGTAGTATTATTTATGTGAACTTTCATGGTGCACAAGTTTCCTATTTGTTTCGGTTTGGAGTCTAGGTATTGTGAAGAGTTTATGTGATTTGAATTGTGAAATTTCTGTACATACTGAGTAATTACTATTGACATGGTGGGATCGGGTTATACGCCGCAACAAGTATAATAAGGGTGGATGGTTTGGTGGAATAAGGGTGAAATATGATTGTGTTATTGTGATATGGTGGGATCGGGTTGCACGTTGCAACACTTTTATTTATATTCACTTTTTTATGCTATTATGAGGAAATAAGGGAGGAATATGAGATGTATGGTGGGATCGGGTTGCGTGCTGCAACAACTTATGTTTTTATGCTTTCCTTGAACTGTGTTAGCTTTACGGTATTCTTATTTCCGATAGCTTTACCGCTTATTTCTAGTGTCTCCCTTTTCAACACATACATACATACATACATACATACATACATACATACATATATATATATATATATATATATATATATATATATATATATATAGACACACACACGCACACATACACACATATATACTTTTAAAAGCATACGCCTTTGTGGACATCATCATCATATCGTACCCGGCCGTAATAGGCTCGGTAAAAACGTACCTGACCTTCATAAGGCTCGATATAATCGTACCTGGACACATGGAGCTTAGTAAAATCCAACTTATCAGTGGTTGCACAATAGGTGTTGTACCTGGCCGACAATAGCGCGACTTTGTATAGTAAAATAGGTACATATATATAATGTATGTTGGACTCATTGGAATCACATTCTGGACCTTTGGAGTGACCTAAGGTCGGTAACCTCCGTACACGTTATTAGGACTAGCTCTTCATCATGGATCTTATAAGAATCATGAAGTACCAACAATATTGATAACATAAGAATAAGAGAAGCTACATCAACATCAATTGTTCCATAACAAAGGAAACAATGTAAGTACTGCTAGCTTCTAAGAGTTGAGTATCTTTGGAAGCTCGTTCATTACATTATATACAATTGGAGGTGTTCAAAAGAATGAAGGGGATAGCCTCACATACCTTGTATATACTTCGCACCCTCAAGCTATGCAAATGTCACGACTCGTTAGTCAACAATAGGAGAAATGAAACTATCATTATCGTTTAAAAGTCGTAACTATTGTATATGGACAACCTATTTTACGATAAAATGGACAGCACCTACCCTATTTATATGACTTCTGACAAGTTAAAAAAATTACCAAACAACCAAAACAACATTAATATTAATCATATTAAGCCTCCAAAACAGTCCACCAACCAACAACATTACTAACAAGCCTTTTGATAGATATCTCACAAGTTCTAGTTTCAACGACTTAGCCGAAACTTGGATAATCTTAAATACATGTAGAGTAAGAGATTCCTTATCTTTAAACATATAGAAAAACTCCAATTTGACCTTATTTCACCACAAATTATCCTTCCAATCTGCCACAAATACAAGGAAGCGAAACTAGCATTCAATTCGGGGTTTTCAGCACTAGAATCACTTTAGAAGACTTGAAATAACCTAGGGTTGATATCAAAAACTTGAGAGAGTATTTTACAGAACTTAAAACACTTAAAACAACCTTCCACACGAGCTGGAACCACACAAAAATCAGCAACAACAAGAAAAATAAGAAACTTACTAGCACGGATTCCCGACTCTTGATTTGTATTGATTTTCCTTTGTTAGGGTATTGGATATTGAGAGAGAGTTTCTAGGTGTCTAGGGTCTGAAGAGATTTAAATTAAAATGGGCTTGAGGCGTCTCACATATATCAATATATCTCAACTGCCTATGTGGGTCCCATAGAGCTGCTTGCGCAGTCTCGCAAAAACGCGAATATCTCTCTACTCCGATGTCGTATCAAAGAATGGTTTAATGAGTCTAAAACTAAACTCATAAGTATATATACCCTACAATTACAAGTAAATTGGGAGAAAAGCTTAGTGACGTTCGACCTAAAGCTTAACTAATTTGACTTTTGTTTTATAACTCGTTTGACTTCAAGATTTATGATACAGATATCATATGATTCAAGTACCTTAAAACACAACCTTCAAAGTTTATAAATCATCTCTAGTTTTACCAAACAATACGGCGACTAACTTACGGCGTGATCTAACGTACGCAAATATGGGTTGTAACACCCTCCCCCTCATCCCCTGCCCACCCCCAGGAACATTCATCCTCAAATATAAGGGTTTATGGGGAGTCTAACTCATCGTGGACTCCGAAAGAAATTTTCGGCCGAGTTTCCCCTATAAAATGGACACTAGCCATCTTTCAAGTAGTTAAACCAAACATACGGTCTCACAAGGCTATACAAAGCATTATGGATATGTACATTAACTTCACATCACAATTTTGTATCAAGGAAGAGTATTCTCTAACTATTATTTACCTCACAGATCCATTTCAGCTTCCATTGCGTCTTGTGTTCCCCCGGCATCCTCGCTATCTTCAATTAGGAATAGGTAAGGGTATTTGGACTTCATCTCCTCTTCTGTTTCTCATGTCATTTCTTATGTATTCTTGTTCCTTACCAATACTTTGATGGAAGATACATCCTTTGCTCTCAACTTGCGGACGTTTCGATCTATTATAGCCACTGGCACTTCTTCATATGATAGATCCTCCATAACTTGTACATCTTTGATAGGGACAAAGACAAATTCTAATTTGGATGGCAATTCTAACTCATAAGCAACCTGTCCAATTTGTCAAAGAATCTTGTACGACCCGGTATATCGCGGAATCATCTTACCCTTCTTCCCAAAATTCATAACACCCTTCATCGGTGAGATCCTCAGAAATACCCAATCACCAACCTCAAACTCCATATTATAACGTCGGACATCGAAATAAGACTTTTGCCTGCTATGCACTATCCTCAGTCGTTCTTGTATCACTCTCACCTTCTCAATGGCGTGGTGAATCAAATTTGGACCATATAATTTTGTTTCACCTACTTCAAACTATCTAATTGGTGATCTGCATCTGCTCCCGTACAATGCCTCATACAGGGCCATTTTAGTACTGGAATGGTAGCTATTATTGTAGGCATATTAATGAGTGGAAGATGGTCATCCCAACTCCCCTTGAAATCTAGAACACAATCTCGTAGCATATCTTCGAGTGTCTAAATGGTACGGTCAACCTGTCCGTCAGTCTGCGGATGGAATGCAGTGCTGAGATTCACTTGAGTGCCTAAACCCTTCTAAAAAGACCTCCAAAATTTAGCCGTAAATTGAGCTCCTCGATCTAATATAATAGATACTGGCACACCATGAAGACTATTAATCTTTTTGATATGCAACCTCGCATAATCTCCAGCTATGTAAGTTGTCTTAACTGGCTGAAACTGGGCAGATTCTATAAGTCAATCAACTATAACCCAGATGGAGTAAAACTTATGATAAGATCGAGTTAATCCAATAATGAAGTCCATATTTATCACCTCCCATTTCTAGGTCGGAATCTCTATATTCTGAATCAATCCACTGGGTTTCTGATGCTCGATCTTTACTTGTAGACAATTAGAACACTGGGCTACAAATTTTGTAATAGACTTCTTCATGTTATCCCACCAATACATCTCCTTAACGTCATGATACATCTTTGTCGAGCGGGGATGGATGAATATCAGGACTGTTGAATCTCAATCATAATCTTCTCCCGCAAACTTACCACATTAGGCAACATAATCAACCCTTGTATCTCAGTGCCATATATCCTCCGATCTCGAAAGCCCTAATATTATGCTGCTGAATTCCCTCTCTCAATCGTACTACGCTAGGATTTTCATATTACCGTGCATTTACCTCGGCTACCAAAGATGATTATGTTGTATTCTGTACCATAACACCTCCGTCATTAGAGTCTAACAATATGATTCTCATATTGGCCAGCTGATGAAGCACTTTAGTCAACTCTTGTCAACCTTCCTCAATGTGTACTATACTTCTCATTGACTTACGACAGAGAGTGTCTGTCACAACATTGGCTTTACCGGGATGGTACAATATCTCGACATCGTAGTTTTCAGTAATTCAAGCCACCTATGTTGCCTCAAATTCAACCCCTTCTGCTTGAAGATGTATTGTAAACTCTTGTGATCTGTGTAGATATCATCATGGACGTCACATAAGTAGTGCCGCCATATCTTCAAACCATATACTACTGCAGCTAATTCCAAATCATGAGTCGGGTAATTCTTTTCATGTTGCTTCAATTGTCTTGATGCACAAGCAATCACCTTACCACATTGCATGAATACACACACCCCAAACAGAAACCTGAGGCATCACAATACACCACATAACCTTATGTTCCTCCTGGGAGAGGCGTGTATGCCAATTGAATCTTTAGCTCCTGAAAAATATGTTCACAAGCGTCAAGCTATTGGAACTTGGTAACTTTCTGTGTTAACTTAGTCAATGGAGCTAATATAGAGGAAAGCCCTTCTACAAACCGCCTATAATATCCTGCTAGCCCAAAGAAGCTAGAGACTTCTGACAGTGTTGTAGGTCTCGGCCAATTCTTCACAGCATCGATCTTTTGAGTGTCGACACCAATCTCCTCGTTCGATATCACGTGGCCAAGGAATGCTACTTAGTGCAATCAGAATTCACATTTGAAGATCTTAGCATATAACTTACGATCCTGAAGGGTCTATAATACTATCTGCAAGTGGCCTGCATGTTCCACCTCCGAATGAGAATAGACTAGAATGTCATTAATGAATAGGATCATGAACAAGTCAAGATACAGTCTGAATACACTATTCATAAGATCCATAAAAGTTACTGGGGCATTTGTTAGCCCAAGCGACATCACCAAGAACTCAAAGTGACCATATCTTGTTTGAAGGCCGTATTTGGAATATCCTTCTCCTTAACCCTCACCTGATGATACCCTGAACATAAGTCAATCTTGAAGAAATACTTAGCACCATGGAATTGGTCAAATAGGTTGTGAATCCTTGGAAGTGGATACTTGTTCTTTATAGTAACCTTATTCAACAGTCGATAATCAATACACATCCTTAACGACCCGTCTTTCTCCCGCACGAACAAGATTGGCGCACCACCAGGTGAAGTATTAGGCCTAATTAAGCCCTTATCCAGCAAATTCTTCAACTGCGCCTTCAACTCTCGCAACTCTGTCGAGGCCATCCTATATGGACGAATAGAGATCGGTTGAGTGTCAAGCAATACATCAATGCTAAACTCAATCTCCCTTTCAAGAGGAAGGCGTGGGAGTTCATCTGGGAAAATGTCACGACCTCAAATCCTAACAGGCCATGATGGCGCCTATCGTGGAACTAGGCTACCCACTATAACGTAAATACACATCTGTTTTAACAAATTTCTTAAATCATTAATAATATTCCATAGCAAGTATAAACATTTCTCTAAGTCTTTAACAAAGCATAATAAAACCCACAGTCTAAACTATTCCCCAGAACTAGAGTCAACTGATCACGAGCATCTAAGAATAAAAA
>ML473022.1:4800-17542 GCA_005239535.1 Nicotiana rustica | reverse complement strand
CCACCAAAGTCTGCATCGTCAAAAGATATTTGTTCTTCTCTCATTTCTTCTCGAACCCGCTTTGCGTGTGTGTTCGTGGCTTTTGAGGTTAGCTGGTAGATTATACCGTTTACCTCTTCTCCTCCATGTATGACATTAACAATCCGTTTTGGGGAGGGTGGTTTTGGTGGCTCCTGCCTGTTTACCTTTATCACTAAACAAGTTTGTTAAATAACCTTGCTTTAATAGATGTTCTACTTCACCTTGTAAATATATGCAATCTGTTGTTCTATGGCCGTGATCATTGTGGAATTCACACCATTGATCGAGGTTCCTCCTGTTAGGATTAGAACGCATTTCTTTCGGCCATTTAGCTTTGTCTCCCATACTTCTTAGTATTGAGACGAGCTCAGTGCTGCTTACATTAAAGTTATGATGTCCAATTTGGGTAATATCCCGGAATTGTTCATCTTGATCTCTCTTAGATCTAGATGAGGATGAGTTTGTATCTCTTCCCGAAGGTTTTGTGTTTTCGAACCTGGGACGTAGGTCACGTCTCGAGGGTCCTAAGTAAGGATCATACATGTGTTTACCTGACTTTTTCTCTAATTCTAGGCGTCTTGTTCTGTGATATTCTTCATCTTTTGATCGTGTAATTATATCCTTTTCAATCCTTAGTTTAGTACTGTACCTGTTGTATACATAATTCCATGTCGTGGATGGAAATTCTCTTAGACTCTCTTTGAGTCGTCTCGTGGCTTCCGAACTTTTCTCGTTCAAGTTACTTGTGAATGCCATGGCTGCCCAGTTGTCAAGCACCCTTGGTAATTGCATTCTTTCCCTCTGAAACCTGTCTACAAACTCACGGAAATTCCTTGTCTCCTTGCTTTATCTTGAATATATCTTCCATTCACTTTTCAACTTTTTGTGCACCTGAATGTGCTTTTATAAACGAATATACAAGTTCAGCAAAAGAATTTATAGAGTTTTCAGGGAGAAGAGAATACCAGGTTAAGGCTCCTTTCGTGAGTGTTTCTCCGAATTTTTTGACAAGGACTGATTCTATTTCCTCTTTTGTTAAATCATTGCCTTTTACTCCAGTGGTGAAAGCAGTCACGTGATCACGTGGGTCGGTTGTTCCATCGTATTTGGGGACATCAGGCATTCTAAACTTCTTGGGTATAAGTAATGGGGCTGCACTTGGCTTCCAAGGTTGTTGAGAATACCTATCCACATCAATTCCTTTGATAATAGGCGTAACACCAGGGATTTGCTCGATGCGATCGTTTTGTTCTTTCATCTGCTTCTGCATGGTTAATAATAAATTCTGTAATTCTGAATTACTAGTCGTACCTGGTCGTGTTTTTGGAAGTGTATTGAGAGTTTCATCCCTGATTGAATTTGTTAACCCCACTTGCATATCTTCTACTAGAATTGTATTATTCGAAGGCAGTGTTGGTTGTACTGGAGGTACTTGTGGTAATACTCTTGCAAATTCTCGTAAAGCCTGCCCTACGTATTCAACAATCATTTGCCTTATTTGATCTGATTCCACCAGTTGTTCATTATTGTTACGATTGTCAGCTCTTTCAGGAGATGGTTCTCTCGAAGCTCGTGGAGTTCCTCGAGGAGGAGTTGAAACTGGGGTTTCATTTCTTTGCTGGTTGTTATCGTCATTATTGTTGACGTTGTTGTTGTTGAAATTCGACATGATTTTAAGGATATCGATTGGTAGCGAAAACGATGATTATCAGATTCCCGGTAACGGAACCAATTTGTTTAACCAAAAAATAAGATCTTTTGACTAAAGCTTAATTTAGGATAAACTCGGGTTGATGATAATCGAATTAATAAAATAAAGGACAAAGTAGCAATAATTTCGAGAGCAAAGAATAAAATGGCTTAATATCCGAGAAATCAGATGTCCCTATTTGTTACATTTTTATCCCTTTTTATAGGGATATTCTCCTAGTATAACGTTTGGATTTCTGTCATGATTGCCTATTTAATAATTAATTATTACATTAATGAGGCGTTACAATGGTGAATAGTACTCCCTCCGTTTCATATTAAATGAGGTAGTTTGACTTTGCACGGAGTTTAAGAAAAAAAAAGGAGACTTTTGAAATTTGTGGTATTAAAAGCTTAAGGGGTAAAGCTTTGTGGGGCCATGACTTTTGTGTGGTTATAAAAGCTTCTCATTAATGGTGAAATGGGTAAAATGAGGAATTTAAAGTTGAATTATTTCCAAATTTAGAAATGTGTCATTTATTTTGGAACAGACTAAAAAGGAAAGTACCTCATTTAATATGAAATAGAGGGAGTAACTGTTATGTTGGGAGTTACATAACGTACAAGACATTGATTGCTGATCTTCGAATTGGCCCATTATTGCGTCCGGATTTGTTGTGACCGTGTCTCTTCTTCTTTGATGATCTTTCCGCGGCTAATTCCTTGTATTGACCGTACCTTTTTACCCGGTGTCCACGTGTGATGTTTTATTTGGTCCACCTGGCTGGCTGAGTCATCCAAAATTTGTACACGTATGAAGCTATATTTTTTACCAATACATTAGTAGGTGAAGAAAATATGCTCTTCCCTGAGAAGTGGAACTTTGCACGTAAGTTATCTATTCACTTCTTTCCTTCTCTTGATAAATGCTCATTCTCGTAGCTGTTTTTGTCTTTTTTCATCAACCATGGGAACTGTTGAGGAGATCCCAGTTTTTGTGGTTGGGTAGAAAAATTATTGTCGATTGCTCCAATGGAGGAAAGGTCTTGGAAGTACCTTTCTGTTAGGTTTGGTTGGAAAGTAAAAACTCATGGTAAGCTTCTTCTTTACTTTCTTTTTCTATTCATACTTTCCATCGAATTTTATTGACCCTTTTTTCTAATTAGGGTTTCCTGTGGTATCACTACTGCTGCAATAACTGCTTCAAGGCTCTCCTTATCCAAGGGTCAGGAGATAATTTTAGGTTCTTCATCAAAAATGAAGGTGGATAGGCCCCAGTATGCGGAAGATGAAGAAGAGCAAGAGGAAGGCTCGTTGGCGCGTAGGCCGTGAGCAAGTAGGCGAGCCGTGTCTAATGATGAATCTGCTCCCTTTCCCGATCCATCTCCCATTCCTGAGCCTGATGGTGCTACCTAAGTGTATTCTGAAGAAGAAACTCCTGGTGCAACCCATGATTTGTTTGAACACTGTTCTCTCAAGGGTTTCATAAGGAACACATTGGCTCAATTTCTGAGGAAGCGCATCTTGCCATCTTTCACGCATCTGCTCCAGTGGAACATCAATTAACTGTGCATATTGCTATTTTTGTTGCCTCGACTGTGCCACGCGTGGCTCATTAGACTACCCCCACTACCATGACTTCTCACCTTGAAATTGGGTCTTCTAGTAGTGGGGTGATGAGACAAGTTACCATAGAGTATCCTGCTGAAGGCAGCCTTTTGAAGAAATCAGGACAAGCAGATGTATGGTTAAAGCCTTTGATTTGCCTTGTTGAAAAGTCGAAGTTAGAAAACTACAACTCTCTTACGTGGATGAATGAGATTGTACACTCATCTTTGTAGGTACACTTCGTGTGTTTTTATTTTTCAGAATTTAGATTTTACCCGTATCATATTTTTCTTTTTTGTGCAGATCACTCTCATTGGCACAGAGATGATGAAAATGATCATACATACATAGCAATTGATGAATGACTACCATACTGAGCAGATAATTGGAAAGAGAAGTTCGAGATTCTTCAACTTGACATGGAAGCAGTGGAGGAGGAAAAATGTACCTTGGAGCAGCAGGTAAGAGTTATAGTAGCGGAGCTAGCCATTGAGAAGGCTTCATCAAATCAGGCAAGCAAGGACAAAAATCTCCTTGAATCTTCATTCGCTGAACAACTTTCCCGATCTTTTGAGGAAATAAGAAGCTTGAAGGACTTATTGAACCAGAAAGAGGCTTACTCTAGGGAATTTGTTCAATTTCTAACACAAACTCAGGAGGACCTTCGTGAGTCTTCTAGTAAGGTTCAGTTCTTGGAGAGATCCCTTGCCCCTTTGTAAGCTTCCTATGATGCAGCTTTGATTGGAAAGAATGAGTTGAGAGCAGAGATCGATCAATGGTAGAAGGATTATGAGGCTCTCGAGGATAAAGCAGCCGTTGATGTGAGTTGGGCTTAATTGAATACCCATCTTGATACATTAGCGGAGGTAAGCCATGAAAACTTTGACTTGAAAGCTGAAATTTCTAAAACCAAAGAGAAATCGAAAAAGCCCGTCCAAGTCAAAGCTTCTCATCACCCGAGGTTGAGGTTCCCGAAGGTGATGAGATTGTACTTGGTGAAGTTGATGCTCAACCCTCATCATCTCAAGCTACCCTTCCTACTGATGAAGTTAACCCCCCCCCCCCAGTGAAAAGTGAAAGTGAAAGTGTTGTTACCCTTTTTTTTATGTGGAGAAACAATTGGTGGTTTTACCCCTGGTCCCATTTGGGGGTAAAGTTTTTGGAAAGTCCCCAGGACAATTTTGGGGCAATTTTGTATAAACAAAATAGGTTTGAACTAAGTTCATACTTAGTTTTAACCATCGTATAATATTAACTTTAAGTTTTTTGGCTCAACTTGTGTGTTTTGAGTTTATGTTTTACTCTAAATATTTGCATAAAAATGCTTTGATTTTTTCGTGTCTTTTTGAAATAAACACGTTCTATAAAAGAGGTCCCTTTTATTAATGATACTTAATGAAGAAGACGCCTCAACTTCATAATGGTGTAAATATACAAAAAGGAATTAGGAATACACATGTTCCTTTGAGTAGTGTTTTGTAAAATGTTTTTGTATTATTTGAACTTGCATAATACTTTCGTAATACTTTACATGTGTTCAAGTATCATCTATAACTCTTTCGTAACTGTTTTCTTTATAACATTTTTGAATAAATACAAGGGTATAAATTTCAACCCGTGACTAAATATTGCCTTTAACCTAAACATTCGTTTATATTCACGCATATGTTCTTTGTAGGTTTCTGAATCAGGCTTGCATTTTTGGCTCTTTTACTTCGCTCGTAACTTTCGATTTGTTGGGTAAAATAAACCTTAGGCTTGAATTCTGACTCTTTGATAGTCTTTTTTGCCTCCCATATTATATAGTCCCTCAAGTGTTTTAGCTTTGAGGTATGAAATCTCGGGCACTTGACTACTCCTTCCTTGCGGTCCTTTTCCTGAAAAAGAAAAACATACAGGACTCGAAGGTATATAGTTTAGATGATGACTGCTTAACCCTTTGAAATTTCCATCAGAAAGGTTGTAACCCTAGACCGGGAATTAAGTTACTTCCGCATGTCTATTCAGGTCTAATATCGTCATTTGGTATGGGTTAGCTTTTTGCCTATCATCTAAAATTGTTAGTATAATTTTAACTGTACTAAATAAAAGCGTATGTAAATGATACCTGACCGTGGGTCCTTCTTTTTCTTAAAAATAGTATTTCTTTAAAAGAACAACGTTCCAACTCGAGGGTAAGACCTTGCCATCCATGGTTTCCAACTCATAGCACCCTCTCCAGCAATGCCGCACACTTTTTAGGGTCCTTCCCAATTTGGATTTAACTTTCCTGCCCCAGCAACCTTCGTTGATTGGAAAACTTTTTTAAGGACAAAGTCCTCAATTTTGAAATATTTGAGGTGAGCTTTTCTGTTGTAGTACCGCTCTATAATTTGCTTTTGTGCTGCCATGCGAATTAAAGTGGCTTCTCTCCTTTGCTCAAGTAAATCTAGATTTGTTCTTAGTTCGTCATTGTTTGACTCTTCTATTGCAAATTTGAATCTCGTGCTTTTCACCAATTTCTACTGGTATTAGAGCCTCTGAACCGTAGACAAGTGCGAATGGAGTTTCTCCCATGGCTGTTTTTGTTGTAGTTCTATAATCCCATAACACTCCTAGTAGCTCTTCAGGCCAATTTCCTTTTGACTTTTCTAGTCGCTTTTTCAAATTATTGTTGATAATCTTATTCGTTGGCTCAACTTGGCCATTAGCCAGAGGGTAATAAGGTGAGGAGGTGATACGTTTGATTTGCCAACTCTGGAAAAATTCTGTGATTTGCGAGCCTATAAATTGCGGGCCATTATCACATACGGTCTCTTTTGTAACTCCAAACCGGCATATGATATTTTGCCAAATACAATTCTTCACCCCTTTCTCTCGTACTTGTTTGAAAGCACATGCTTCTACCTATTTTGAAAAATAATCCGTTAGTACAAGTAAAAACCGTACCTTTCCTTTGGCTTGGGGTAGAGGTCCCACTATATCCATTCCCCATTTAATAAATGGCCATGGGGATATAACCGGATGTAATAATTCTGCGAGTCGATGCATATTATTAGCATATCGTTGACATTTATTGCATTTGGCTACAAAGTTTTCCGCATCTTCCTCCATTTTAGGCAAGTAGTATCTTGCTCTGATTAACTAGAGACCTTCCACCTGCGTGATTTCCGCGACGCCCTTCATGCACTTCTTTCATCACGTACTCAATTTGATTAGGTCTGAGGCACTTTTCTAAAGGACCACCAAACATCTTGCGATATAAATGGTCTCGAACCAAACAGTACCGAGCGGCTTTTCGTCGAAGCGCTTGAGCCTCTTTCTTATCTTCATGTACGATCCCGTACTGCAAAAAATTCACAATTTCATTTCTCCAATCCCAGGTTATATTATTAAATATTACCTTGTGCTTATCCTGGTCGAGTGCTGAATGAAATAAATGTATTACAATAGCATTTTATTCACTCGTTACATCTGTTGCTGAAGCAAGGTTAGCTAACGCATCCGCTTTTGTGTTTTCCTCTATGGGTATTTTCACGATCTTCCACGATTGGAATTGCCTGACCAGGTCTCGTGCCTTTTCCAGATATTACTGCATTCGAGTTTCCCTAGCGGTGTAAATACCATGCATCTGATTTACCACTAGTTGAGAGTCACTCTTGATCACGATTTGCTCTATTGAAAGTTCTCGTGCTAGTTCAAGACCTGCAGTGACAGCTTCATACTCTTCTTCATTGTTAGTAATAGGATAACATTTAATTGCTTGCCTTATCGTTTCACCTGAAGAAGGTATCAAGACATTTCCCAAACCGACTCCTTTAACATTAGAAGAACCGTCAGTAAATAAACTCCATGTTCCTAGATTAGCTCCGGTAAAAATATGTAATTCCTTTTCTACTTTAGAAATTATATCGGTATTAAAATCTGCTAAAACCTGAGACTTTTATGTTGTCCTAGGTTGATAAACAATATCATATTCACTTAACTCTATTTCCCACTTGGCTAATCTGCCTGACAATTCTTGTTTATGTAGGATATTTCTCAAGGGATATGAAGTTATGACAGAAATTGGATGACATTGAAAATATGGTCTCAATTTCCTAGCAGCCATGACTAGAGCTAAAGCTAGCTTTTCTAGATGAGGGTATCTAGTTTCTGCATCCAATAGGGATTTACTTACATAATAAATAGGAGAAGGCTTACCTTTGTCTTCTCTTACTAAGACTACACTTACAACTACTTTTGCAACAACAAGATAGACATACAGTCTTTCTCCATCCTTTGGCTTGGATAATAAGGGAGGATTTGATAGATAAGCCCTCAAAATTTTGAGGGCTTGCTGGCATTCTTCAGTCCATTCGAACTAATTCTGTTTCTTTAACACTGAGAAGATCTTAAAACTCTTCTCTGAAGATCTTGAAATGAATCTTCCTAAAGCTGCAATCCTACCTGTCAACCTTTGAACCTCTTTTTTACTTGTGAGCACATTAGGTATTTCTTCAATAGCTTTAATTTGAGCAGGATTTACTCCAATGCCTATATTAGATACGAGAAAACCCAAAAAGTTACATGATTCGACGCCAAAAGCGCATTTTTCTGGATTTAGTTTCATATTATACCTGCGAAGGATCTCGAATGTCGTTCAAAGATGTTGAAAATGGTCTTCATCTTGTGTTGACTTGACCAACATATCATCGATGTATACTTCCATTGTCTTCCCCAGATGTTCCTGGAACATCTTGGTCACCAGCTTTGGTACGTGGCTCCAACATTTTTAAAGCCAAAAGGCATGACTTTGTAATAGTAAGTCCCCCTGTTTGTAATAAAGGAAGTTTTTTCCTCGTCTGAGGGATCCATTTTTATCTGATTATAACCAGAATATGCATCTAGAAAGCTTAATAATTTGTGACCTGCAGTAGCGTCAATCATTTGATCTATGTGTGGTAAAGGAAATAAATCCTTTGGACATGCTTTGTTTAAAATCAGTGTAATCTACACAGACTCTCCATTTACTGTTCTTTTTAGTTACTACCACATTGTTAGCTAACCAATTGGTATATTTTACCTCGCGTATTGACCTAATTTTTAAGAGTTTCTGTACCTCTTCATCGATCACTTGATTTTTGAATGATCCCTGCTTCTTCTTCTTTTGTTTGACAGGTACAGATGATGGGTCTTCATTTAATTTATGAGTCATCACTTCTGGGGGTATACCTGTCATATCTGAATAGGACCATGCAAAGCAATCTGCGTTAGATTTTAAATATTCAATCAACTTACCTCTTCTGACAGGGTTTAGCCTTGCTCCGATATGAATCTTTTGTTCTGGCCTTTGCTCAAGTAATGGAACACATTCGAGTTCCTCTGTTGTTGTTTTTATGTTTTCATTTTCTTCTGGCTCCTGAACAACATCTGGTCTAGAATCCACGTCTGTCTGCTTTGATGCGACCTCTGTTGAGATTTGAGTCACCATATCTTTATCATTTTTCCCCGTATCCGTTTGAGCTGCTCCCGCGTCTTTTAGCTCTATTTCCGCTTCTTTTTGATTCGAGTGTATCACTGAGTTGATATTCCTCAAAATTTGTTTATCTCCTTGAATATGCTGAATACCCCATTTTGAAGGGAATTTGATAACCTGATGTAGCGTGGATGGTACACCATCCATGTCATGAATCCATGGCCTTCCCATAATTACATTATAGGTCATGTCCGTGTCAATGACTTGAAATTTTGTTTCTTTGATGACCCTTTCTGCGTAAGTACTTAACTCAATTTCTCCTTTCGTCATGACATTAGAGTTATCGAATCTGGACAGGGAACGTGCTTTTGGAATTACATGATCTCCCATCAGCATCTCCTCCACAACTCTCAATAAAATAATATTCACTGAGCTACCTGGATCAATCAATACTCGTTTCACATTAGTGTCATGTATAAGTAAAAATATTACTACTGCATTGTTATGAGTAACCAGTAACCCATCATCATTTGCATCGTCAAATTTAATACTATCGCCTTCCAAGGTTTCACGAGTTCGCTTCCCATGAGTTATTGTGAACTTCGTCGTCTTTCTTGACGCAGTATAGGTTACGCCATTAACCTCTTCTCCATTGTTTATCACTTTTACTGTTCTCTTTGGAGATGGTGGTTTTGAGGGCTCATGTCTGTTTTTCATATATGCCTGCTTTCCCTTTTCACTAAACAATTCTGTTAGATAGCCCTGTTTTAATAAATGTTCTACCTCACCTTGTAATAACCTGCAGTCTGATGTTTTGTGCCCGTGATCATTGTGGAATTCGCACAAGAAGTCTGGGTTCCTTCTGTTTGGATTTGATCTCATATCTTTGGTCCATCGACCTTTATCTCCCATGTTTCTCAGCACAACAATAAGCTCGGAAGTACTTACATTGAAGTTATAGTCTCCAATTCTCGCATTTGTGTTATTACCTCTATTACGTTCATCTCGATCTTTTATGAATCTTGATGATGACGAACTTGAATCTCTATTTGATGGTCTGCAATCAGGCCGTGCGTTTTCAAGCTTGGGACGAGCTTCCTATCATGAAGGTCCCATATATGGCTCGTACCTATTTTTACCAGTTCTCTTTTCTGATTCTGAACGCCTTGAACTCGTCCTTTCTTCTACCTTAGATTGAGCTATGGTATCTTCTTTGATTCATAATTTGGTACTGTACCTGTTATAAACATCATTCCATGTTGTGTCTAGGAATTCTCGCAAGCTTTGTTTGAGTCTCCTCATGGCTTCAGAGCTTTTCTCGTTCAAATTGCTCGCAAATGCCATAGTTGCCCAGTTGTCAGGTACTCTAGGTAACAACATCCTTTCCCGCTGGAATCTGTCTACAAATTCTCGAAGCAACTCTGTATCTCCCTGTTTTACCTTGAATATGTCTTCCATTCTCTTTTCTACTCTTTGTGCACCCGAATGGGCTTTTATGAACGAATCTGCAAGCTCAGCAAAAGAGTCAATAGAGTTTTCGGGTAAGAGAGAGTACCGCGTTAGTGCTCCTTTAGTAAGAGCCTCTTCAAACTTTTTGACCAGCACAGATTCGATCTCTTGCTTGGTTAAGTCGTTGACTTTTACTCCCGTGGTGAATGTAGTGACATGATCGCGTGGATCCGTTGTCCCATCATATTTTGGGATATCAGACATTTTGAATTTTTTGGGAATCGGCAAAGGTGCAACACTTGGATTCCATGGTTGTTGAGAATATTTGTCAATATCAATCCCTTTGATGACAGGTGGTACGCCAGGAATTTGCTCGATACGATCGTTTTGTTCCGTCACCTGTTTCTGCAAGGTTAGTATTAAAGATTGCAAATTTGAATTACTAGTCATACCTGGTCTCCCTTCGAGTGATTCGTTAGGAGTCCCTCCACTTCCAGAATTAGCCAGTCCTGATTGTGGATTTTCCATTGTTGCGGTATTTTCTGGAGGAGGTGTTGGCGGTATAGTTGGTAGCCTCCTCACGAAAGCCTGGAGAGCTTCATTCACATATTCAGCTACTATTTGCTTCACAGTGTCTTGCTCTCCTATTTATTCATTTCCAAGTTGGTCATTGTTGTGAGTTGTGAATCTTTCCGAGGTTTGTTCCCTTGAACCACGTGGGGTTCCTTGAGGCGATGGAGCTGGAGTTCCTGTTGCCTGTTGGTTGTTGTCGTTGGCGTTTGACATGATTCAGTAAGGACAATTTGGAAAGTAAAAAAGGATTATCAGGTTTGTTTAACCAAGGAATAAGATCCTTTGACTAAAGCTTAATTTAGGATAAACTCGGGTTACTGATAATCGAATTAGTAAAATAAAAATAAAGTAGTAATAATTTCGAGAGCAATATGCAAAGAATAAAATAGCTTAGTATCCGAGAATTCAGATGTCCCTGTTTGTTATATTTTTATCCCTTTTATAGGGATATTCTCCTAGTACAACGTTTGGATTTCTGTCATGATAGCCTATTTAATGACTAATTATTACATTAATGAGGCGTTACAATGGTGAATCGTAATTGTTATTTTAGGAGTTACATAACGTTCTAGACATTGATTGCTGATCTTCGAATCTGCCTATTATTGCATTCGGATTCGTTGTGACCGCGTCTCTTCTTCTTTGATGATCTTTCCGCAGCTGATTCTTTGTATTGACCGTACCTCTTTTATCCGTGTCTCTTTGTATTCCTACATCCCCGTGTGATGTTTTATTTGTTCCACCTGGCTGGCTGAGTCACCCAGAATTGGTACACGTATGAGGCTATTTTTACCAATACAGATAGTCCCCCCACTTGTCATGTATTGGGCGTATAATACTTGGTAAGTGGATACACATTTATGGCAGGAATATTTTTCCGCCGTCTTACCTCGAAACCTTGTATCCTTTTATGGACGCATGCATCGTACATCACTTCCATTTAATGCTTCTTCCACGTGTTCGTTTTTGATTGGTTCTGAAATGCCCCGGCACCTTTTAGGGCTTTTTGCGACTGCATCAGTCCCAAAGTGACACCTTTAATTATGACTTTCCATCATTACCTTTCCAAGTTTTGACGGTCTCCATTAGGTATAAATAGTCGTCTTCTTTCCTTCCTTTTTACGAAAAACTTCCATAACTTAATCTTTTCTTTGTGTGAAAGAATTTCTTCTTTACTTTCATAAATATGTCTTCCTCAGGTCAACCTAAGAAGGTTATTGACGTTGAAGCTTTGGCTTCTTCTTCTGCTCCGTCTAGGAGTCGGAGAGGTGGCCGACTAAGGAGCCTAGGACATACCCCTACCAGAGGTTCTTCCTCTCCTTTAATTTCCCCTTCCTCCGCTAGGTCGTTGTTTTCTCCGAGGGGTATATATTCCCATTCTATTTCTAGGAACAAGGATGATTTCATGAACCTAGAGTTGATGAAATCATTCCTGCTGAGATAGTCTTCCTAGAAGTAAATTCTCCTATCACCGAACATGCTTATTCTTTAGATAGTGTCGAGAAATATGCTACCATCATTACTGTAGGTCATATTCCTGTTGTTCGTAGGGAATGCTCTTGGGAGTCTAATGTTCCCATTCTTGTGCCAAGTGGTACTCAAAGAATTACGTATTACAAGACGGGCTTTTCTTACGTCTATACTTACCCTTTCACATTAGAATTTCAGCCTCCTGTTGACCCTGTTATCATAGAATTTTGCCTTTTTTTCAATATTTGCCTAGGACAAGTTGGTCCTTTAGTATGGCGTGTTGTTGCTTGTCTGAGAGTTCTAGCTTCAAGGGTTTCTGTCCCTTTTACTTTTCATCATCTGATGCATTTATACTCTCCTGCTTTATTCCATCAAGGGGTTTTTACTCAGGTTTCCCAGAGTAAGAGAGTTTTAGTAACCCCTGGCGATGACAAAGACAGAGGTTGGTACCTTAGGTACGTGGCTGTTCCCACTGTTGTTTTAGTGGGTGAAAGT
>ML473021.1:6810-21164 GCA_005239535.1 Nicotiana rustica | reverse complement strand
GGACGCCACGGGGCGCGTCCAAGGGGTCATGGGGCATGGATGGAAAGCCGCCCATGACATAAACCATGAAATGAACTATCATCAGTCGTGTTATAACGTACACTAGCATCTGTCATGGTTTTGGGCTACAAGAATTGGGCCCAAAAGTAGACCAGAGGTGGACTGAAGCTGGACTTCTTAGGTCCTGAATATTGGGTTTCTTATTTGTCGGGCTCTATACTAGCCCTATGGCATGTCAGGCAATATAGCCCGTTATGACCAACTGAAGAAGTAATAAAGCTCATTTCCTCGTACAAAGGGGTTGGAATCACAAAATCAGTAATAAAGCTCATTTCTTATTTGTCGTACATTTTTTTGTTTTTGTTTAGATTATGTCAAGAAGTTTGAGTTGAAAGTAGTGGGTGCATTGGCCACTTGACACAAGCAGACTGTTAAATTTTGAAGAACTTGCAGTGCATTTGAAGCATTACATAACTAAAATAGAGTTCTATAGGGACTAAATTCCAAATTGAACCAAATACGCTTATGTCCAGAAATGCAACTTCTTAATCACATTTGAAGCTTTTAAAGTGACTCCTCCCATACAGCTATTTGGCCAATTAAATAGATCTTGGTTCAAATAATTAAATTTATGTGAATTAAGGTTAATTTAGCTAATAATAGTATCCTTAAATGAGATTCATTAAAGAAGTAGAAAATATTGTGGATCTAGACGTACGGTGATAATAACATAAATAAATGTTCTCAGAATCGAGAGCAATAATGTAACATTCAATAATAATGAATAACAATAAATGGCATTTAAGTAAATAGGAGGAATGATTCATCCAATAAAGGATGTAATAAGTTGATCTTCCTCCTAACAATGAGTGATGGACAAATCTTTGAATATTCGAGTTATTCTCGGATCTAATGGAAAAACATGAACAAGAATCTCAATAAAAGGTGATGTTTGTTTCTTAGCAAGTGAGAGCCGAATCTTTTAGTCAAAATATGTTCTTTACAAATGAATATTACATGTCCCCTATCATTGTTTCTTTTTCTATTTATATGTGACATGTTTCTAAAAAGCCCTCTTAGTACAAGTGCATAGAATATCCACTAGAATATTCTCCTTAATATGCTATCTTGAAACCTAGCCGTTACACCACTGTCAACAGTACTCGACCTCGACCTCTCCATTGTTGACACCTTGACTACAACTCTTATTGACTCTTCGACCACAAACTTCATTGCTTCTTGGGCCATCTCGACAAGTGACGACTTGAGAGCTCTTCCTTTAGTATTATCTTGGCTTAAATATTTCAAAGACAGATTTTAACCCATACAACTAGTCCCTTCGCTTATTGAGGCCGGCCCGAGGCGGGCTTGATGAGCAGATTTTGTTTGTTGTGGTTGAAACAATCATTGTGGTCGAAATAATCGAGCGAGCTATGCAGGTCGTGGTGGTTACGGCAAACTAGTGACGTGGGTCGCTTATTTCAAACACTTCGATTTTCTCGGTTGGTTTGTTAGAGTTATGCTATCCACGAATTACGGTGACGTCATGAAGTCGTGCATCATTATGATGCATATTCCCGATGTGTTGCTTTGTTTCGCATGTGACCCCCGATTGAACCTGTCGCTTCGGTTCTGATGCCAGGTAGTGATACCGATTTGGGTTCTGGAGCCAAGATCCTTAGAAATGGGGAAGCTAGGGTATGGTTTTGATGTTTCAAGTTTTCTATTTCGAAACCCTACATTATTCTCGTGAACTTTTCTTGCCTAAACCTCTTCTTTCTTTTCTAGTGACTTGCATTCGATCTCAATTCTTCATCGTTAGATACTTCTCTTTCTTTCATCAAAACATGTCTAACATGCCTTCTGCCTCTAGTGAGTGGAGTGATGCGATCCCTTTAGCGATGGTGTTTCCCCCTCACGAGGAGAATGTTCCTATCGTCGTTGATGATGGAAATTTCAAGTTGGTGGAGGAGATAGTTCCTCGATACCTTGATGCTAGGTATGACTTCTCCAAATCACCTGATGCCAACCCTGGGGCCTTTCGGTAAGTGCTGACGGAGAAAGAACTGGGAGAGCTTAAGGCCAAGTCCAGCCTTCCCGATCACGTCAAATTAATACCGGCTAGGTGGGATATAGTGCAGGTCTACCGTCCTGGGTACAACGTCTTCTACGCATATCCCTTCTAAGTTGGCTACTCTCTCCCTCTCCTTCCGTTGGTTCTGTCTCTATTACACCATTTTCTTTGCTCAGCTTGCGTCATACGTTTATAAGCTTATACGGCCGATCTAACCAAGGTCGAACTGACTCTTTGACATTTAATACATCTATTCGCCCCTAGTTTCTATAGGGGGGCGATTTTGAACCGTCACGACCGAGGAGTAAAGTGAATGGTGGTGAAGATGGATGAAAGCTAACCGCCAATTCTGGTTAATTTCTTCTTCATCAGAACCGAGGACGTGGTGGCCAACGTCGACGGTTTTCCTTAGACGTGGAATTGTACTCGTAAGTACCTAATTCCCTCGTATGTAGGTGTCTATTTTATTTGTGCTTGGTCATGGTCTTTGCCTTCTTGCCTTTTTTTCATACAACCAAGACCTCGCCTCCTCCCTTGGTCGAAGACATTTCTGACTGGGTTGGTCGGCTCCTCCCTCACATCGTAAGGAACCCTGAGTGGTCTGGTTTCTTCAAGAAGTTTGGGCCTACTCTCTCCTCGACTGGTAAGTTCCCTTTACTACCGGTGTTTTAGTTCTTTTTTCTTTTGGTTTGCTTTTGCTAACCTTCCCATTTTCCTGTGTTTTCCCTAGCTTCAACCAGGGGATCTTCGAGGAGGTCGAATTCTCCCGCCCCTGCGTTCCGAAAGAGGAGTATCTCTACGTTGTCGGTCCCGCCACTCCTTCGACTATGCCTGTTTCTATTCGGGTCCGGGGCCCTTCTTCGGCGGTGGCTTCTTCTGGATCTATCCCTCTTTTGGCCGTGGAGACTTCAGCCATTGAAATATCGGCTCCTCGGGTATTCCGTCTTATTGATGAGTATGAGGGGCCTTTGCATGGTGATGGGGATTTAGTGCCTCGTAAGATGAGGTTTGTAGATGCTAGCGACGGGGTCGCTTGGGCCATTTACTTAATAAAGGGTGATTATTTCGCTGCACGAGATGACGAACATTATCATCGGAGATGATATCGAGCTGAGGTACGAGGTTCCGAGGTCAGTGGAAGCTGACATAGATATGCTCCTTCCTTCTACGGTGATGGAGGAAGAAGGGCCTACCGCTGATGTTCTTGATACTTCGAGGAGAGATGAGGCATCGACTTTCTGAATAACTATTGATACTTCCTTGCCGTCCAACTAGAGAGGCAAATGCGTCACTGAGGAGGGTGATGAGCCGGGTTTAGAAGTTGACGCGGACGACCTGAAGATGATAGAGGAAGGGTTTACCCAACATAAGATAAGGTTGGACAGTCTACGAAGACCATTGTGATCCCTATGGATCATGACTTGCTGAAGAACACCGAGATGTAGTCCCTGTCGTCGGTCCTCTTTGTTCCGAGATAGCGGGTAAGAACCTTAGAGAGTTAGATGACGGCGCTTTGTCGAGGAGCATTGCTGGTCTTGCTCTTAGAGTAAGTGTTTGGTGTTTTGTAGTTCTCTTTTTTTTTGTCTTTGTTTTATTTTTGGGGCGTTGTTGTTTCTGACTTACGTCTTTTCTTTTTGTGATTGTAGACGGTGATTTTGATAATTGAGAGTGCCCGGAGGGAAGAGAGGTGTAGAGAAATATTTGTGAGGTTGAAAAATAAGTACTTTGAGTATTATGGCAAGTATCGAGAGTTTCGAAGGAAATTTCGTGAAGGCAGCTATATGCAGGCCCTTCGCGATGAGTTGAAGGAGAAGGACGATGAGCTGGGGAAAGCCATCGATAAGTGTAGCATCCTTGAGGTGACGTTGAGTAGGGAAGAGGAGCTTGAGGTTAGTAGGGGCCTGGAGGCCCAATGTAGTGACCTTCAAGCGCAAGTGGTCGAGCTGCGGGGGCAGTTTGAAGAATGTCGGCTTCACTGGGAGGCCCTTAATGGTGAAGTCGCGAGAAGCAGAGTGAGCTTGAGAAGGCAGACTCCTCCCGTTTGGATGCTCGGAGGAAGTTAAAGATGCTTGAGTTGGCGATCAGGACGCTGCGGACTAAGAAGGAGAATGACTAGTCCTTGCCAAAATCTAAAGAGGATCGACTAAAGGAGAGAACCAGAGAGCTGGAGAAGGATAACTCCATCCTTCAAGACCAGGTGGCCGCTTTCGAAGCTGAGAAAGCCCAACTGCTTGCACAACCACCTTCATCTCGTACTTTAGATTTTCCCAATGTTCCTCGGGAATTATCTGAGGAATGGATCCACGCCGACGCTCAGTTGGATGTCTTCCGAGATTTGTATGCGGCGGGATCCATTTCAAAGACTATCCTCGAAGGTGTTTGCTTTAAGGCTCGTGAAGCTTGAGTTACTTGGGAGTATGATCCGGCTACGGCAGAGGCCGGTGAGGAGGAGGATGAGGGTGTAGACCGGCCTGACAGAGGCGCCTAGTACGATATCGATTATCCTGAGGGTGAATGTGGAGATTGTGAGGGGGTCGAGATGACGAGGGTATTGGTGACCAAGGTGGTGAAGGCACTGAAGATCGTGATGGTGATGATCATTAGTTGTGTTTTTGCCTTTTAAATTCTTATCTATTTTTACAGGCATCTTCGTGGGCCTTTGTAAAATGTTTAAGTATGAAATATCAACGCTATTCTCTGCATATTTTTCCCGTCCTGCGGTTTACTTTATGTAGTTGTATGTTTTTTTTGCTTCTATAGTTTGCCAATTTTGCTCTTTTCCCTTATTGTGTTGTCTTTTAGCTGGCCATGGCTTTGGAGCCGATTTATACGATGTTTATTTTTTGTTGAGATGTGGCCGAGGGACGATAGGTGTTTGCTCGAAGGGTTTGAGCGGAGCATTTCTTTAGATAGTGGCTGAGGGCCGGTAGGTGTTTTCCCGAACGGGGTCGAACAAAACCTTTCATTAGATTGCGGCTGAGAGCCGATAGGTGTTTGTTCGAGTGGGGTCAAACGTAACCTTTTGTTATATCGTGATCGAGGGCCGATAGTTTTTTGTTCAAGAGGGGTCGAATCATCACCTTTTGTTAAATTACGACCGAGGGCCGATAGGTGTGTGTTCGAGTGAGGTTGAGCATAAACTTTTGTTAAATTGCGGCCGAAGGGCGATAAGTGTTTGTCCGAGCGGGGTCGAACATAACCTTTTATTAAATTACGATCGAGGGCCGATAAGTATGTGTTCGAGTGGGGTCGAACATCACCTTTTGTTAAATTGCGGCCAAGCACCGATAGATGTTTGTCCAAGCGGGGTCGAATGTAACCTTAATAGGAAATAGGTGTCCTGATAAACGTAAAGTATTGCTTTGACATTATACCATTCTTGGAGAAATTTATAGATTTTTAGGTTGGATGGCGTTCCAGTCCCAGTCCTAGTCTATCTAGTCCCTTTATTGGTCGATCTAGAGAGTATTGAGAGGCTGAGCAGTGAAATAGTAACCATGGACCTATTTTCGTGTACTTCTACTTGAAGTGTTCCCTTCACCGCCTCATTAAAACCTCCTTGAGAAAACCCAAATGGGACGATAACTTAAGTGAGGAAAAAAAGAGTACGACTTGGGGGACACCTTTTCTCTCAGAAGTTGAAGTATTTGAGGTGGCTGATGTTCCAATTGTTTAGTAGTATCATTCCTTCCACTGTCTCTAGTTGGAACAAACCCTTATTTGCTTTTGCTGTGATCTTGTGCGGACAATCCCAATTTGTTCCCAACTTGACTTCCTTGGGCTTTTTGCTCGCTTGAGTTTTAGATTTCAGTACGTGATCCCCGACTTTGAGCGGCCTGACCCTTGCTTTCTTGTTGTAATAGAGTTCTGCTTGTTGTTTTTCGGCGACCATTCTTATGTAAGCCATATCTCTTCGTTTGTCGACTTCGTCGAGTTCTCCTGTCTTCTACTTTCGTCATTAATCGTGGCGCTCTCGTGGGAGTATCTTAGGCTAGGTTCTCCAACTTAGACTGGTATTACTGCTTCGATCCCGTAGACTAAAGAGTAGGGCGTCTCTCCTGTGCTTGTTTTTAGAGTTGTTCAGTAGACCCATAATACTTCTAGCAGTATTTCCAGCCACAGTCCCTTGGCATCTTCGAGCTTTTTCTTCATGATGTTCAGTATTGACTTGTTGGAGGAGTTTTCTATCCGGTTACCCGCAGGGTGATATGGGGTAGAAGGTATTATCTTGATACGCCATTTCTCGAAGAATTCAACAGCTCTCTTTCCTGTTTATTGAGGTCCGTTGTCACAGCTGAATTCTCAAAGAATTCAGCGGTTCTCCATATAAAGGTGATTACCTCCTGTTCCCGTATTTGGGCGAATTCTCCTGCTTCCACCCACTAAGAGAAATATCCAGTTAAAACCAAAAGGAAACGTACATTACCTCTCCCTGTTGGGAAGGGGCCCACGATATCCATTCATCATTTGATTAATGGCCAAGGAGAGGTGACCGAGTGGAGGTGCTCGTCCGCTTGGTGAATCACTAGGGAATACTTTTGGCATTATTCACATTTCCTCACGAAATCTGCGACACCCTTCTTCATGGTAGGCCACTAGTATCTCACCGGTCTGAGGTATCTGACCAGTGCTCAATTGACGGAGTGAGCTCTGCAATGGCCTTTGTGTACTTCTTCGAGGACGCACTGGGTTTGGTTAGGGACCAAGCACTTCGCTAAAGCGCCACCATAAGTCCTCTTCTACATGTCAATATGGAGGAGGTTGTATCTGTCCGCGAGCATTATTAGTTTTTTGGCCTTTTTTGTCGCCTGGGAGCGTGCCGTCCTGCAAATATGCAATAATACGATTGCGCCAGTCCCAAGTTAAGTTTATGATTATTACCTCAATTTGGTCTAGTGATGAGTTGAGGAGGTGGACTATGATTTTATCTTTGGTCGTTATGCTTTTGGTTGTTGCAGCAAGTTTGGCGAAGCTATATGCCTTGGAATTCTATGCTCGTGGGATTTGATCAAGCTGACATTCGTCAAACTTAGGCAGTAGTTTGCAGGTTTCAGATTGGTATTTTTTAAATCATTATTCCTCGATTTGAGAAGTCCCTATGACTTGGTTGACTACGAGCTGGGAGTCACAACGCAATTTCAACCACTTCGCTCCATATTTGAGTGCTATCCTTAAACCTGCAATTACGACCTCGTACTCGGCTTGATTGTTAGTCATATCCGGGCACCTTATGGACTGGCAAAAAACTTCGCCTATTGCGACCTCAAGTATGAGTCCTGGTATGGACCCTGACGCGTTGGATGTGCTAATAGTGTATAGGACCCAGAGGTCTTGTATTTGGAGGGAATTTTGGACGACTTTCCTTTTGACTTCTGACATTATTTTTTATTCTAAGTCGCCGAGCACTTGTGACTTTATCGCCGTTCACGGCTGGTATGTGATGTTGTTCTTACTTAGCTCGATGGCCCATTTGGCTAGACTTCCTGATAGCTCTGGCTTATGCAAAATGCTTCTCAGGGAGAAGGTTCTGACAATCGAGATGGGGTGACATTGGAAATATGGTCTAAGCCTTCGTGAAGCTACGCCCAAAGTGAGAGACAACTTTTTGAGGTGTGGGTACCTCGTCTCGGTGTCGACGAGCGTTTTGATAATATAATAGATGGGAGATTTCATACCTTTGTTTCTAAGATCAAGACTGTGCTTACTGCTACTTCTGACACGGCTAAATAGACGATGAGCTGCTCCCCTATTTTATGTTACGAAAGTAAGGGAAGTGATGACATGTATGCCTTTAGTTCTCGTAGAACATGGACGCTCTCGGAAGTCCATTCGAGGTCGTTGTATTTCTTAGCATCTATCCGATGACCACGAGATGAACGTAGACAGGGCGGCGATGCGACCAGTCAACCTTTGGACCTGTTTTTTAGTGGTCAAGAGTTCTAGTATCCCCTTGATAGCTTTGATTTGGTCAAGATTGACCTCGATCCCTCGCTGCGACACCATGAAACTAAGAATTTCCCCGAAGATACGCCAAATGCGCATTACTCAGGGTTCATATTCATTCCGTATCGTCTGAGTATGTCGAAAGTTTCCTTCAAATGATCGATGTGATCCTCTGCCCTTTTGGATTTGACTAGCATATTGTATATGTTCACCTCCATGGTTTTTTCGAGCTGGTCTTTGAACATCCCAATTACCAATCTTTGATACGTAGCCCCCGCACTCTTTTGCCCTAACAACATAACCCTATAGCAATACATTCCTAGGTGGGTGATGAACGTGATCTTTTCTTGATCTTCTTCTTCCATCAGTTACTGGTTATAACCCGAGTAAGCGTCTAAGGAACTTAATAATTTGTGCGCGGACGTCGTGTCGATGGGTTGGTCGATATGAGGTAACGGGAAGGAATCCTTTGGACATGCTTTGTTCAAATCCGTGAAGTCCACGCACATCCGCGATTTCCTTTTTTTTTTTACCATTACCACATTGGCTATCCACTTGGGGTACTTAGACTCCCTGATGGAGTCGTTCTCTAGCAGTTTTTCCACCTCCCCGCACATTGCGTTGTTGATTCCGGAGTCGAATTTACACCTGACCTATATCGCTGGGGGGTTGGAATGGATCGACGTTTAATTTGTGTGTAGGGATTTCCTTTGGGATGCCTGGGATATCTGCATGAATTAAAGCTAATAATTCTGCATTAGCTATTAAGAGTTGATTAAATTTACCTTGATCCTGAAGTTTGCAACCGATATAGGCCTTCTTACTACGATCGTTGGGGTCCAATTGAACAGGTTCGAGGTCTTCTATGGTCGATCCTGCGGCATTGACCATGTCGAGGTCTTTAATGTCGTCCCGGTGTCGTCATGCTTTGACCTCGACCCTGCTGATTGCTATGCCTATTTTTCTTTCTCTTTTCTTTGTTTGGTGGCCGTGTTGTCAAAGGCAATGCGGTAGAATTCTCGGGATGTGCGCTTTTCTCCACGTATACTAAATATTCCCAATGGAGTTGGGAATATAATTACTTGGTATAAGTTGGAGGGGAAGGATCTCATGGGATGTATCCATGGTAGACCCACTATGACATTGTATGCGATGGCTTGGTCCATGATGTGGAATATTGTCTCTAGAGTTACGTCGCCGGCGAAGACGGGAAGTGTAATTTCCTCGGATGTTCTCTCAACTGCATTGTTTAAATGGGTTAGTGTGATGCAACCCGGCACTATCTTATCCTCGATCCTCATTTGGCAAGGACTCGGGGATGTATAATGCATGCACCGCTTCCATCATCCAACATGATGCACTTGACATCAATATCTAAAATGCGTAAAGTAATAACAAGAGCATCGTTATGAGGGAAAGTCAAATTTTTGGCATTTGAATCATCGAAGATGATACTCTCTTCGAGTCCGTCATACCGTTTGCAGGTGATCGACCGCTTGAGTTTGTGAGTGGTGGTGAACTTCACTCCGTTGTGAGAGGCATCGTCACCGCCGCCGATGATCGTGTTGATGGTACGAGATGGTGATGGAGGTTTTGGTGGGCCGTGATGTTCATGTCCTCTGCCAAAGTTGGTCCTCCCCTTATCGCTTAACTGTTCTTTGAGGTGCCCGTTGCTTAACCACAAAATAAAACCTTTAGTCAAAACCTATTTTTAGAAGAACTTGAGTTACTGATAACTAAATAATTCCTTACTTCCTCAGTAATTCACTTAAAAGGAAATAAAATTGACAAAAAGTAGCTAAAAAGAAAGAAAAATTGATTACGCTGAATAAACAAGAGAAAGTGATAGTACTTCAGAACTTGTCCTTACAAATAAGATTCTCCTCCCTTATATAGCGGTTTACAAATATAACGTTTCCTCCTATTTATAGCAGAATCATTATGAGATCTAGTGGCATAATTACTCGTTATGATTGGTAATCGTAACTATTTATGAGGATTTTGTAACGATTCTGTTTCCCCTTCCTAATTAATTGTAGGTTCATGAATCTTCCCTCTTTTCAGTATTGATTCATTCCACTCGTTCCTCTTCAACAACTTTAGATTCAAATGTTGGCTCTCCATTATCTCGTGGGTGTTTGCTTCGTACTTCTTGTGCTTCATACATCTTTTAAATGAAATATGACAGTTGTCATTTCCTCATTGTTCCACGTATCATGCTCTGTCAACTAAATACAATTCCAAGCGTATCATTTATTTACCACCAATACAGATAGTCCCTCCACTTTCTAAATATTCTACAATTGAATATTCTGGAAGTGGTATATATTTATGGAGGGAATTCTTTGTCGTCGTTTCCCAAGCATCATTGTGCTTTCTTCAGAACCAACGCGTCGTATGTCACTTCCATTTAATACATATGCCGCATGGCTTTTGATGATTGGTTCTGTGGCTTCTCTGCATTTTTAGGGCTTTTCTGCGGCTATGTCAGTCATGAAGTGACGATTTCATTATGACACTTCATCATGACCTACTTTATATGATGGTAAATTCTCCTACTTCTTTGGTTTTACGAAACCTTCATTCTAAAATGCTCTTCTTCT
Source organism: Nicotiana rustica (assembly GCA_005239535.1). Taxonomy (NCBI): domain Eukaryota; kingdom Viridiplantae; phylum Streptophyta; class Magnoliopsida; order Solanales; family Solanaceae; genus Nicotiana; species Nicotiana rustica. The sequence continues at coordinate 10,544 of ML473021.1, read as the reverse complement.
TCATTCTTCCTTCTTTCTTCGGTGCATATTTCTCTATTAATTATACAACCATGTCTTCATCAACTCCTGACCCTCGCAAAGTTGTAATTGTTGATGAACTTGCTCCTTCATCTGCTCCTGTTAGAAGTAGAAGAGAAGGCACACTTCGTAGTTTAGGTTCGCTGTCCATTCGTGGTTCTTCTTGTCAAACCAATACTCCTACTCCTTCTTCTAAACCTAGGGCTTCTTTAACCCCTAGATCTTCTTCTAAAAATAGGGAATCGAGTGAAGCTATACGTGAACCAACGGTTGATGAAATTGTTCCGCAAGAATTTTCTTTCTCATCTGATCGAGAAACCATTGAAATCAAGTTTCTTCTTTAGCCTCTCATGATCGTGCCGATCTTTATCCTACTTAAATCACCACTGGTTTAATTTCTCTTGTTTGAAGAGAATGCAATTGGAAACCTGACTTCCTAGTTTTAGTTCCTGGTTCAAACCAAAGAATAACCTAATCAGACTGGTTATTCCTTTATTTATACATATCCTTTCACTTTAGGATTTAGACCACCTATTGACACAGTAATTATTGAATTCCGCCGCTTCTTTAAGGTATGCCTAGGACAGATCAGTCATATTGTTTGGAGGGTTATTGCATGCCTTCGTTATCTATCTAACTTGGCTTCCCTTACTTTTACCTTTCACCACTTGCTTCATATTTACTCCCCTAAATTATTTCGTGAAGGAGTTTTTTCTCTCGTGGCCAGAAGCAAGAAGGTATTGGTTAGCCCTGAGGATGATAGAGATCGTGGCTGGTATGCCCGTTTTGTTTCTTCTCCCATAAGTTCGTTGGTGGGTGAAGAGAATATGCCCTTTCCAGAAAAGTGGAATTTTGCACGTAGGTATTTTCCCTTATCTTTTCTTTCTTGAAAAAAGAAACTTATACTCTCGTGTCTACTTTTTCAGCAACCATGGAAGTTTTCGAGGAGATTCCTAACTTCAGTTTCCCCTATGGAGAGAAGTTCTTGGAAATACCTTTCTCAAAGGTTTGGTTGGAAAGTCAAAACACACGGTACCTTTCCTGTTTAATTTTTCTTCTTCTCTTGTGTTAGCTTAGGAACTTCTTACCAAACTTCTCTATTTTGTTAGGGTTTCTTATTCGTGGTGTCAGTCCCCTGTCTATTTCTTCTGCAAGAATTTATGTATCTCTTGCTTAAGAAAGAATTTTGAGCTTTCCATCAAAAAGAAAAGTTGATGGAGCCTGTGGCTCTGATGGTGAAGAAGAACATGAAGAGGGTTCTTTAGTATGCATGCCTTGGGTTAGGAGGCGCGTTACTTCTGATGATGAAGCTACCCCCCTCCAAGTTCAATCCCTTCCAGGATTTTAGATGAGCTCGAAAATGCTACATTAGTGATTTCCGATGAAGAGATGAATAATCCTCCCCGTGATTCTACTGATAAGTTGTTTACTAGTGGTTTTGATAATGAAGCATTTGGTTCCGTTTCTGAAGAGTTGCCTCTTGCTTATCTTCCAGTGTCAGTCCTCGTTCGTTCTCAAGCTCCCCTACCTGAAGTTGCTGCTACTGCTCCCTCCGTGACTGCATCCACCTTCTCTACCGTTCCAGTTGCTACTACTTCTCATGCAAAAGTTGGGCCTTCTAGTAGCAATAAAGCGATGAAGAAGATTATCATTGAGGTTCCTAAGAGTGGGAACTTGCTGAAAAGGCAAAGTTGGAGAGTCATAACTCATTGACATGGATGAATGATATTGTTCACTCATCTCTCATGGTTTGAGTTTTAACTTTACTTATTTTTTCCTTGTTTTTGTTTTCTTTTATTTAACCACAACTCCCTTACTTTCTTTTGTAGATTAATTTGATAGGCACGGAGCGTATGAAAAGGATTGTCCATACCGAGAAACAAGTCATTGACTACCGTACTGAGGATGATAACTAGAAGGAGCAATTTGAGGGTCTTCAGCTGGAGAAGGAAGTTTTGACTGAGGAGAAGAATTCCTTGGAGCAACAAGCGAAGATGGTTGCTGCTGAGTTAGAGATTGAAAATGATTCTTCAAGTCAAGTTGGCAAAGACAAGGATATCGTTGAGTCATCATTCGCTGAGCAGCTTTCGAAAGCCACTGAATAGATAAGGGGTTTGAAGGAACTTCTTAACCAAAAGAGACTTATGCTGGAGAGTTAGTTCAATCACTTACACAAGCTCAAGAAGATCTCTGTGCCTCTTCTGAAAAGATTAAGTTCTTGGACAGTTCTCTCGCCCCTTTGAAGACTGCCTATGATGCTTCCAAAGTTGAGAAAGAAGAGCTGAAGGTAGAGATCAATCAGTGGGAGAAAGATTATGAAGTTCTTGAAGATAAGCTAACTCTTGACGTGAGTTGAGTTTTTTTGAATAACCGCCTCGAGACTTTGGTGGAGGCTAGACAAGAAGGCTTCGACCTAAATGCTGAGATCACCAAAGCTAAAGAAACAATTGAAAAAACTCAGCAAAGTCAGGTCTTTTCCTCACCTAAGGTTGATGTTCCCAAAGGTGATGATCCAGTTTCTGGTGAAGTTAATGTTCAAGCCCCTTCTCCTCAAGCTGAATCTTCTCCCATTGCTAATGCACCAGTGAATGATGCCACCTTAGATGCTGCCTTTAGTGTTTTTCATTACTTAGTTTTATTTGGAACTTTTTGATAGGAAGTTTTCTTTTCTTTTTTTGGAATGGATATTAGTTTACCCCTATCTCGTTTTGGAGTTTGATATCAAACAAGTACCTAAGTTTTAGCTAAGTTTAATATATAAGCCTTTGCTTATTTTGATGTTGAGTTTTTGTTTTACTATTTGGCTTTAAAACTTGCATTTAAAAATGCTTTAATATTTCGTGATTTTGATAGAAACAAATTTTATAAAAGAGGGCCTTTTTATAAGCGACACTAATGAAGAAGACGTTTGAACTTCATATTGGTGCAAATATATGAAAGAAGTAGAAAATGGAATTCTTTAAGGAAGTTTCATGAATAATTTGAGGAGCTTCATACTTTGAACATTCAAATTTTATATAACACTGTTCATGTATATAAATAGTTTTTTATACAACATCTACAACTCTTTCATAACTATTTATTTGTAACAGGTTTTAAAATTTCGGATCTATTTAGAAACCCGTGACTAATTATTGCTCTTAACCTAAAAACTCGTAGGAACTTGAAATGTATCTTGTGCCCATCTTGTATCTTTCCCGCGATTTTCACCTTATCAAGGCTACTTCAAAGGGTTTTGACTAAGGCTTGTTTTTTGGCTCTTGATTAGCTTGACTTTTGACTTTTAGGCTGATCCAGGCTTGAATTCTGACTTTTAGTCTTCTTTGCCTTCAGTTCTGACTTTTAGTCTTCTTTGCCTTCAGTTCTGACTTTTAGTCTTCTTTGCCTTCAGTTCTGACTTTTAGTCTTCTTTGCCTTTATATATATAGTCTCCCAAGTGTTAGAGCTTTGAATTATAAAATCTCGAGCACTTGATTGTTCCTTCTATTTGGTCAATTTCCTGAAAAGGAAAATACATACGGGACTCGGAGGTATACTGTAACGACCCAGCCGGTCATTTCGTGTGTTGGGACTCCGTTCCCGTGAATGACTCTTCCCATAGCAACTACTCGTGCCTTATTACTTAGGTGGGCCGGTAGTTCGAGAATCGGAAGTGTTTTGGCCAGTTCAGGAACACTTGGTTCCTGAAGGCTAGCCTATTTGGCTGATTTTGGTTC
>ML473019.1:77901-105406 GCA_005239535.1 Nicotiana rustica | reverse complement strand
CCTGTGGTGATGGGGTTGCACCAGGGATCGGCTCTTAGCACATTTTTGTTTGCCTTGGCGATGGATGTACTGTTGCGTCACATCCAAGGGGAGGTACCTTGGTGCATGCTATTTGCTGATGATATACTGTTGATTGACGAGACGCGTAGCCGAGTTAACGCGAGGTTGGAGGTTTGGAGACAGACCTTGGAGTCTAAAGGTTTCAAACTGAGTAGAACCAAGACAAAATACTTGGAGTGCAAGTTCAATGACGGGACCAATGATGCAGACATAGAGGTTAAGCTTAATGCTCAAGTTATCCCCAAGAAAGCGAGTTTTAAGTATCTCGGGTCTATTATCCAGGGTAACGGGGAGATTGACGAAGATGTATCGCATCGCATCGGAGCGGGATGGATGAAGTGGAGGCTCGCTTCCGGTGTTTTGAGTGATAAAAATGTGCGTCTAAGACTTAAGGATAAGCTTTATCGAGTGGTGGTTCGACCTGCTATGCTGTATGGAGCTGAGTGTTGGCCAGTCAAGAACTCCCACGTGCAAAAGATGAGAGTAGCAGAGATGAGGATATTGAGATGGATGTGTGGGTGTACCAGGAGGGATAAGATTAAGAAGGAATCTATCCGAGACAGAGTAGGAGTAGTCTCCGTGGAGGACAAGATGCGGGAGTCGAGGCTGAGATGGTTCGGACATGTTAAGAGAAGAAGAATTGATGCTCCTGTTAGGAGGTGTGAGAGGTTGGCCGTGGAGAGTTTGAGAAGAGGTCGAGGTAGGCCTAAGAAGTACTGGGGAGAGGTGATTAGGCAGGACATGGTGCTGCTTCAGCTCACTGAGGACATGACCCTTGATAGGAGGATGTGGAGGTCGAGGATTAAGGTAGAAGGTTAGTAGGTCGTTTATAGTTGTTCGCATATAATCTTAGTAGTATGCATGTCCCTTCATATTCTTAGATTTTTATTACGTTATGTGGTTTTGTACGCCTCAAGGTATTGTATTCTGCTATTATTTGGTACTACTTATTCTTTATCTCTCCTTTTTTCTTTTCTCTTCCATCTTTCTTCCTTCTTTGCCTTTCTCTTCTTTTTTTGGTCCTTCCTGAGCCGAGGATCTATTGGAAATAACCTCTCTATCTACATTAGATAGGGGTAAGGTCTGTGTATAGTCTACCTTCCCCAGACTCCACCTGTTAAGATCAAACTTGGTTTGTTGTTGCTGTTACTCTATCAGATTACTTTCTATACCTAAAGCACATGGTTCTCCAGACTCTCGACTTCTTAATTGGTCAAAGCATTGTTTTCTATTTCAATAAATTAGTTAATTATGAATCTTGGTTATAAAATAAAACTTCAAAAATGGATATAATTACCTTCTTTGCTGCCAGGAAACATTCACTCCTGAATAAATTAATTGCCTTTTCCAGTAAATTTCTTAATTGCAAGTAGCAATGGTCCCGTTCTTTGTAACAAAATATTAATAGAACGTTTATTTTATACCAAAACACCGTCTTGATATGATATGTTAATATAGATCCAAATTCTTGACGTGCTGTTAACAGTGAGCTAAAACCTTTTCAGTGTGCCATTATCTGTTGGCCGAAGGTTCACAAAATGAAGGAAGCTGCATGTGATAGCAAAACTTGTTCTATTTTTTAATATTTCACATGCACTATCATGTTCCAAAAATTGAATAGCAAATATTTCGTAAAAAGGGGTCACAGTACTTCCAACGTGCATTCGTGGCTGAAAATTTGGAGTTAGGAAAGAAAAAGATTGCCCGAAAAAAATAGGAAGAAGAATACTCTTTTGAGACGATGAAAGAATAAATATTTTTTTGGTGGTTGTTTAACTCACAAATGATGATGCTTATATAGACAAATTATTTACGTTTTCTTCCATCAGAAAAACATAAGAAACCCAATGGGAGTTAATGTTTAGTAACATTATTTTTGGTTTAATGACAAAATTGTTATAAAGGCAGTAACTTCAAACCTTCTGAAAAGGTCGTATCTTTTCACAAACAAAGTCACAAAAAAATAAGAAACCGCCATTGAATGAATGTGAACCATTTATGAAGCAGTAACTTCATTCTCCCACTGTGCATATACATAAAATCTAAAAATATTACAAAAAATTAATGATGGAGAGGTATGAGCATTAACCACAGATCAATTATAGATCAGAAGTGTTCTTTAATCTTTGCATTATCAAATTAACTATAGTATAACACCTAAAGGAATAATACCAACATTGATTGTCATTTGTCTTCAGCTCCACGTGCGCTTTCTCATGCGAACATTTAATATGAACATATTTTACCATATACAAATAGTATCTTCTTTCCGGCGGCATATCATTGTGTCACTGGAAGTTGGTAAAGATACTTTTCTTGTCGAGAAATCTTATGACCCCTCTCAACAGTTTCTGACAGTTGATTTGACGCACGTCTCTCTGAATTTATTTCCCCGAATACGCGTCATCTGTTGATTCAGCAGCGTTTCTTCTGGTGCTCGAGGTAATCATGGCCACGATTTTAGCTGTGTATTCTTTTACTTATACACATCAACCTTCTCCATTTACACTTCATAACTTTCCAAACTCTCTCAAACTCTCTTTATTCAACTCATACTTGTCTTCAACTTTCTCTAATCTTCATATTCAGAAAAAACCTTTTCGCCCTTCTAATAACAATGGCCTCTTCTTCCAGAAATACCAACTCCTCAAAGAAAAAAAGTAGTGTTAATGATGATGGTCCCCCTACGGTGAGCACCATTATTCAAAGAAAACTCATCATAACTAAGGACTTCGAAGAGAAGTATCCTTCTGCCAACCCTCGCATATGCGTTGTTGGCATGTATCCTTCTTCCATCTGTCCTTCCAACATTCCTGTTGTGAAAGACTGGCGTTGCCATGATTTAAACATCATCGCTCCTGACCTGACGGAGCGGATAACCTTACCCAAGAAGGGTTTCACGTATGTTTACACGTGTCCCTTCACCTTGGGACCGTCTCCTTGAGCAAGGAACTTGACTCTGTTATCGTGGAGTTTTGCCTCTATTACCAGGTATGCCTGGCACAGGTAAGTCCTTCTGTGTGGATGATATTTTCTTGCCTTCGGCGTTTATGCCAGGAGACGGGAGAAGATTTATCCCTGGCTCGACTAATAAACCATTATTCCCCTAAGATTTTCTGTGGGCGAATGATAAATTTCAGAAAACGTGACACCATGCTTTGCTGACCAGCATGGATGATGACAATGATCGTGGATTGATAGAACGGTTCGTTGTAGTTGCCACCAGGGACACCATTCTTGCCACGACTCCATCATTTTCGGAATTACAGAACAGTCCTCATAAGTTCATTGTCCGTCTTTTCCTCTAGTTAAAGATTTCCCCATGTTGTTACTGATCCTTCTTCTTTCACTTATTTCAGCAACTCGATGGTCACCACCTAGGGTTGAATGCTTGGACCAGTAGGTCCAGAAGATTTTGGATGTCACTACTTCCGAGACTCGCACGTGGAAAGAGCTGGCTCTTAAATATGGGTGGAAGGCCAAAAATCATGGTAAGTCGAACTCATCTTGTTTTTACCCTTCGTATAAGAAAATTGATTAACTTTTCTCTCCTGTTAAATTCAGGTCTACCCCAGGGCTCTGTTACCGTCCCCGGGGAAGATGTTTTAGTTGATCCCTCATATGTGGGTAGGTTGTTGCAAGAGGCCTTTGTCCGGATGGGTGTAGTCGGTCCTGCTTCTTATTCAAGTGCTTCTTCTTAGAGTCCGCGACCGGAGAACAAGCAACAAAAAAGGCGACGCTCCTCTGCGGTCGGTGAAAACATAGAAAAGCAAAGAGTGCAGCACTCGAGCCATCCTCGGATGCTGTGGTGATGAGCGTCATGCCCGAGCTGGCCATAGACACTATGGTGATCGACAATGATGGAGAAGCCAGTGATGGGGAGGCTTCTCTACATAAAAGATGGTTACCTTCATCAGCTCAACAAAATGCTCAATCTGTTGAGCTAGTTATGCCAACCGAGGATGGCGCCTCGGTACTCTGGGGAGTATAATATAATACAGGATGCCAAAATTCTCGCTTCCGAGTTCCAATCGCTATTCTCGGGTATCGTGAAGTTGGGTACCGGGTCTTTTACATCCTCGGTTGATGAGCAACCACAACTAGCACTGCGATCGTCATAACTACTTCTCAACCTACAATGCCATCAGCTTCATTTTCTGCTTCACCAACTCTGCCCTCGCCACCAGCAACTGCTACGTTATCTCCAGCGACCACAATTTTCTGAAAGGAGTATGTCCCTCTTCCCCAATCCCCAGTTCATGGGAATTTGGGGCACAATTACTTTGCCCCCTTTGAAGATGCCCAAAGGAGGAGGAGCATCTCCCTCTCGGTTTCTAGCGGATGCCATCTGCTATCCGGGCCGGTAGAACTTGCTAATTATCTGAAGCCTCTAGCTTCAAAAAAAGGAATAAATACAATATCTCTCGAGTGAGTGTTTGTTGAACAATGCCATCCACAATGCAGCAGCGGCACAATCTTTGTCTCCTTTGTTGTTTCTTCTATCGTTGTCATTGGTAAGGTTTTGAGTTTGCATTTCTACTTTGTAGGATAACTTTGTTGCTTTTGAGGGCCTTCAAAGGTTGATTCTTGATAAGGAGAAACTCATCCTCCGAGTGGGATCATTTGTTTGCCGAGCGAGAGCAAGAGGCCGCTGAATTGGAGGCTCAGTTGTTGCAAAGCGAGCAAGAGGTAGTGACCCTTAGCCAAGAGACCGCCCAGTTAAGGGTGCAATTTGAAGAAGCTAGGTTAAAGTGGGTCGAGTTCCGCAATGCCTTTCTTGATGCATCCAATGGGGAGGCTGCCTCTATTGAAAGATTGAATAATTTGGAGGTGGTCTTGAACTCCAAAACTAAATAAGTTATTGTTGCAAGGAGAAGTATGCTTGGTTGGAAGAAAGTCATAAGAGGGTCACAGAGCACAATAAAGTTTTCAGCTCCATTGTCCGTGACCTCGATGGCAGACTCCGGGCCACTAGATCTGAGCGGGATAACCTTTCGACCGAGGTTGACCATCTTAAAAATAAATTTAGCGTCGAACGACTTCCCTCATTATTGAAAAAACATATTATATGTATAGTATGAGGAGAAAAACCTTGGAAGACGCCAAAGCAGGCGTCATTTACTTTGATGCAAAAATTGCTAAGCCCTGTGAGCTGGTGTCAACCACTCTAAGGGGTCTCTCGGTCCGGTCTGATGCTACCGACTCTTCTAGTTCCGGTTCCAATTTCCCGAGAACTGAAGAAGAAGCGGAAGGTGATGACATTGAAGGACAAGATGGTGAAGGCCAAGATATTGAGGTGGCGGATCCACTCGCTTCTCCTTAGGGTGCAGATGTTTCTCTTCCTCCGGGTTTAGGAGATGTAGTAGCTTAGATTTTGCTTTCTTTACTATACTTTTGTATTCGTTCTTCTTGGCACGTTTACTATAAATAGAAGTACTTATTCGTTCAAGTATTGTGCAATTTTATTTTATTTTTTTGCATTTTTTTTGTTCAAGTATTCTTACAACTTTTCTGCGCCGAGATATGCGAGGCTTCGGGTGTGTTTTTCCCCGATGGTATTTGGATTCCGGGCATAAGTTCTTCCAAAATTAACCCTTTAACGTGAGGGATTCATAAGGGATGGCCCTCTTATGTTTACAGTGTTCTTGAAAAGGTCATCTCATATTCATTATGGCACTAGAATTTGAAGTACTTGTTTAACTTTCAAATGATTAAATTAATTCATCGATAGGAAAAGAAACAAGAAAAAAATAAAATGACTTTATTTTATTCGTTCCATTTTCAAAAGTACACAACCATTTGTTGACTAAAAAGAAATTTCCCTTACTTGTGGCTAACTTGTACAACTTGTTTCTACGGGGCTGGTCGCGCAGTCCCTAATCCCGATGATACAACTTTGTTTTCGGTTTTCATGTTCCCAGTCGATATGGCAGTCATTATTGTTGTATTCTCATATCATTCCCCTCAGTTCTGAAGAATGCGACTTTGAACACTAGAAGTTTTGCACCTTTAAAGATTCCACTAGTGAATGGCTAGGTAATCTTCAGTTTTATAGAAAACTTCACTTCCCCTTGGGAACTTATGCTATAGAGACAAAGATTATTTAACAATCCTCCAGTGTCTTGAACTTGTGAATGTTCGGGTAATCTTTGCCCGACAACAAATTTAACTTCCCGATAGGAACTTTGCTACCGAACAAAATGACTACCTAACCGCTCCGCAGTGGCTCGTTGCTTGCATGCCTTGTCATTTAAAGGTCTTATTTCTGTTGACGAAGCTTCCTTTGTAGTATGCTTTCAGTTGCTGCCTCATTATAAACCTTGCTAGAAAAACTCAATTGGGACAAAAACTGGACGAAGGGAAAAAGAGTGCAGCACATACTTTCAGTATAGGCGAGGCTCATCAGCAATAGTATCTTTTGAGGTGTGCCAGATTCCAGTTGCTCGGCAATTTTACTCCGTATTGATTTTCTAAATTGTATGACCCTTTCCCGGAGACATTTGAAACCCGGTAAGGGACTTCCCATGTTGGACCTAGCTTTCCCACGTTGAGCTCCCGGTTGTTCTGAGTTACTTTCCTTAAAACCAAGTCCCCTACTTTAAAATAATGGAGGTTGGCTCTTCGGTTGTAATATCTTTCCATTCTCTGCCTTTGGGTTGCCATCCTTATATATGCCAAGTCCCCACGTTCCTCGAGCAGCTCCAATTTGACCAACATCGCTTCATTGTTTGTTTCTTCATCCGCCCAGTAAGATTTCAGGGTAGGTTCTCCTACTTCCACCAGGATCAGGGCTTATGCTCCGTACACAAGAGAAAAAGGATTTTCCCTCGTTCTTGATTTGGCTGTTTTTCGATATGCCCATAGTACTCCTGGTAACTCTTTGGGCCATTTTCCTTTGGCCGCTTCCAATCACTTTTTGAGACTTTGTATAATCACCTTGTTTGTTGATTCTTCTTGATCGTTTGCGCTCGGGTGATAGGATGATGATGTGATCCTTTTGATTTTTAAGTCTTCAAGGAATTTTGTGACCTTTGCGCCTATAAATTGTGGCCGGTTGTCGTAGGCTATTTCTTTCGGTATCCCGAATCTGCAAATTATATTCTCCCACAAGAAACCTACCAATTCGTGTTCGCCAATCTTCTGATAAGAACCTGCTTCAACCCACTTAGAAAAATAGCCAGTTAAAATCAAAAGAAATCTTACCTTGCTGGGAATCAGCGGCAGTGGACCGACTATACCCATTCCCCACTTCATGGACGCCATGGAGACAAAACTGAGACTAGTGGCTCTGCCGGTTGATGTACCAACAGCGCGTAGCGTTGATATTTTTGAACATAAGCCTTGGCATGTTGTTCCATCCGGGGCCAGTAGTATCCTGCCCTAATTAATTTTAACATTAAGGAATCTGCGCCTGAGTGACTTCTGCAGATTCCTTCATGGACTTATCGCATAACATATTTAGCTTCGGAAGCTCCCAAAAATCGAGCCAACGGGCCTTAGAAAGATCTTTTATACAATTGCCCTCCCTTGAAGTTGTATCGAGCTGCTTTAGTGCGCAGCGCCCGATATGCCTTGGGATCTTCGGGAAATCTTTTCTGCTCGAGATAGTCAAAGATCTCATTTCTCTAGTCCCAGACCAAATTGGTCGTGTTTACCTCGTAATAGATATATGCGTCCAATACCAAATGCATAAGTTATACGACTGTACCAGAGTCTAATCCATTTATTTATGTGGACGATCCATGATTGGATAATGCATCCGCCTCCACATTCTCTTCCCGCAGGATGTGCGTAATTGAACATTCCCTGAACCGAGCGAGCAGAGCCTGGATTTTCAATACATATTGTTGCATGTGTTCCTCTTTGGATTCGAAGATCTCATAGACCTGATTTACTACCAACTGGAAGGGGCATTTGATTTCTGTGACCTCAGAGTCTAGTCCTCGAGCCAGCTCGAGTCCTGCAATCAAATCTTCATATTCTGCTTCATTGTTAGTCAGAGTAACGAATTTTATGGCCGACCTTTGGGTTTCTCCTGAGGGTGTGTTTAGCACTATGACGATCCCAGACCCCTTCACATTGGAAACTCTGTCTGTCACCATCACTGCTTCTTTGGTATTCAAAAGTAGCAGTCCCGAACTGAAATTGGCCACAAAGTTGGCCAAAACTTGTGACTTATTTGCAGTCCTAAGTTTATATTCGATGTCAAATTCACTCATTTCGATGTACCATTTAGCCAACCTACCTGAAAGTTCAAGTTTATGAAGAATATTCCGTAGGGGAAAAGTGGTCACCACAGCTATCGGTTTACATTAGAAATAAGGCCTTAGTTTTCGAGCGGCGACTACGAGGGCTAAGGCTAATTTTTCCAGATGTGAGTAGCGAGTCTCTGCTCCCATTAACATAATAGATAGGATATTGCTTACCTTCGTCCTCACGAACTAAATGGCACTTACTGCTACCTCCGAGACCGCTAAGTAGATCAGCAGTTGTTCGCCTTCCTCCGGTTTTGACAATAATGGAGGACTTGACAAATAGATTTTCAAATCCTTCAAAGCCTGCTAAAATTCCGGAGTCCATTCGAAGTTATTCTTATTTTTTAGGAGTGCAAAGAAATGATGGCATTTTTTTGAAGACCGAGAAATAAATCTTCTCAAAAGGCAAGTCTCCATGTCAGCCATTGAACCTCCTACGCTGGATAGCTGGCCCAGGATGTCTTCGATGGCTTTAATTTTATCAGGGTTAACCTCGATCCCCCTTTACAACACCAAGAATCCTAGGAAATTACCGGAGCTGATCTCGGATGCACATTTCTCGGGGTTAAGCTTCATGTTGTGCTTCCTTAAGATGTCAAAGGTTTCTTGCAGGTGTTTAAGATGATCACTTGCGTTCAAAGACTTAACCAGCATATCATCTATGTAAACCTCCATAGTTTTCCTTATTTGTTTTTCAAATGTTTTGTTTACGAGCCGCTGATAAGTGGCTCCGACGTTCTTTAGCCTGAAAGGCATCACATTATAACAATATGTGCTGAAGTTTGTTATGAACGAAGTTTTTCTTGATCCTCTGAGTTCATCTTAATTTGGTTGTACCCGGAATAAGCATCGAGGAAACTCATTAACTCGTGCCCGGCCGTCGCATCAATCATTTGATCAATGTTTGGTAATGGGAACGAGCACGCCTTATTTAAATCTTTATAGTCTACACACATGTAAAATTTATAATTCTTATTTGGAACTAATGCTACGTTAGCTAAACAGTAAGGATACTTTACCTCTCGAATTGAACCAATATCAAGAAAACGAGTTACCTATTCTTTGATGAATTTGTTTCTGACCTCGACCATAGGACATCTTTTTTGTCTTACCGGAGGGATGTTGGGATCACGACTTAGTTTGTGCACGTCCACTTCCAGTGGGATACCTGTCATATCCGCATGCAACTACGCAAATAATCAACATTAAATTTAAGGAATTCGATAAATCCAGGCTTGAGCTCGGGGTTTAGTCCTATCCTTAAGTGGAATTTCCTCTTCAAGAACTTTTTGAACAATGCGACTTGTTCAAGTTATTCCACTGTGGATTTTGTTGCGTCCATTTCTTTTGGTACCTAGAAGTGTCTTGGTACCTGATAGGATTCCGACGACTACTCCCCCTGGTTGACTTCGCTCGGAACGGGAGAAAGCGCAGGTTCCTGTAATTGCTATGTTGCATGATCCGTCCCTTTGCTACTAGAAACTGAGATTGCATTCATCTCCTTTGTCGCCGGTTGATCTCCTCTTATTTGTTTAATTCCCTCGGGAGTTGGGAACTTCAGCAATTGATAATATATTGACGGTACGACCTTCATCTCATGCAACCATGGTCTTCCCAGGATAATATTGTAACCCATATCACCGTCCACTACCTCGAAAAAGGTAGTATTCATCACCCCCTAGGCATTCGTGAGCAGTAGGATCTCTCCTCGGGTTGTCACGCCTGCCAAATTGAACCCGCGGGGAGTTTTGTGGCCGGAATGATACTTCCGGTCAGCTTTGCTTGTTCCAGCACTCTCCCCTAGATAATATTGGTCGAACTTCTTGGGTCCACCAAAGCACGTTTAATTTTAAAATCTAAGACATTTAAAGAGATTATCAAGTCATCATTGTGCGGCACCAGTAGTCCATCTGCATATTCTTCCGTGAAAGTAATGTCGTCCTCAACGACTTCCAGGAGTCTCTTATTGTGGGTTACTAATACCTCGCCTTTTTTGCTACCGAAAATGTCACACCATTAATCATGTTCCCCCCTAAAATCATGTTGATCGTCAAACACGAAGAATCTTCTCCTACTTTCGAAGTCTCCTCATTATCCTAATTGCGGCTATCATTATTTTCCCGATCACTCAAGAATTCTTTGAGATGGCCGTTTTTTAGTAATGTCGTCGCTTCCTCGCACAAATGTCGACAATCCCCTATCCGCTGGTCGTTGGTCCCATGATATTCGCACCATAGATTAGGATCCCTCTGACTGGGATCAGATCTCATCAGCTTCGGAAACTGTGCTTCCTTAATGTTCCTCATAGCCAATACTAGTTCCATTACGGTGACATTGAATTTGTATTCGGAAAGCCTGCGGTAGGAGGAATCTCGAGAACCGTATATCTCCTTGTCCTTCAATGACCTATTATTTCGATCGTGATTAACTCTCTTATCGGTAGCGAATCTATCTGTCGATCGAAAACCTCCGTCGCGTCCTTCGGCCTTTCAAAGGGGAAAAAACGACCCCTTGAAGATCGTTGACACTGTGTCGAAATCATCCTTTTATTTCTACTTATTCTTTTCCATGTCCCAGCCTTTTGTTGATGCTTAAAAGCCAATCTGATCATATTCAATTCCTATCTTTGACTCGTACCGGTTGTGAACATCCACCCATGTCGTTGACTGGAATTCAAGTAAACTTTCTTTCAATTTTTCGGGAAGCATCGGAACTCCTTGAATTTCATCCCTTTAGTAAATGCTTCAGTTGCTCATTTGTCTAGTACTGTCGGGAGCAGTATCCTTTCTTTCTGGAATCTAGTCACAAACTCTTGTAGTAACTCGGACTCTCCTTGTGCAATCCTGAATATGTCGGCCTTTCAGGCCTGCACCTTTCTGGCCGCGGTATGGGTCTTGATGAAATAATCCACGAGCATCTCAAAGGAATCTATGGAGTGCTGGAGCAAGAGTGAATACCATGTCAGGGCCCCTTTTGTGAGGGTCTCCCCAAATTTCTTCTACAAGAGTGACTCAATCTTATGTGGATCTAGATCGTTCCCCTTCAGCGCTATTGTGTAGGTGGTGATGTGCTCTTGAGGATCTGAAGTCTCATTATATTTCGGCATGTCTGGCATTCTGAACCGCTTCGAGATCAATTCCGGTATCGCGCTTGGTTTGAACGGAAATTGGATGTACTTATTTGAGTCTGGTCCTTTCAACACTGGTGGTGCGCCCGGAATCTGATCCATTCGGGCGTTTATTTCCCTCATAAACCGCATAAGTTCGATTTTAAAGGTTTCATTCTCATTGTTGTTACGGATCCGCTATTGATTCCACAATCCTATCAAAGCCGACTTCGCCCCTCGGGGTATTATTGTCAACCCTCTGCGTCGTTTTGATTTGCAGAAGTACCCGGAGGAACTGGACCTCGCCCATTCACGTTGTCGGAAACACCGTACAACGACTGCCTCAATTCTGTCATGATTTGATCATGCCGTGAGAGATGGCCCATAATGGACTTTTGTTGCTCCATCGGGATCCTTACTATTTCAACAACGTGCTCGTCTTCAGCATCATCAAGATTTGCCTCTCGAACATGTCGTGGATATTGCTCGCCATGAACCGGCGTGGCTTCATCCCCCTTGTTGCGGGTATCACTGATGGATCTTTGTGCTGAGGCTGATTTCCTTGGGCCTCAATGTTTTGTGCGATGTTGACATCGCTTTCTGCCATTTTTATGATTTTTGCTAAGAACAAAAAATCGAACAAGTTAGTGATAGATGCAAGGATAACTTCAATTACGCAACTGCCTAAGCCTCATGGTGGGCGCCAAACTGTTTACCCGTAAATGGTACAATTGAATTTATATGTGGTTTATAGACAAGTGAATCGATTCGATCTTAAAGTGATAATAAATTAGACAAAAATATAAGACTTAGCGTTGAAATCGAGATAAGACAATAGAAATGTTGATTCCGGGGACAGAGATCCCGGAGGCAGTACTAACAATACAAATAAGCAGGAAGGTAAAATATTATATTGAGCTTTTAATAGAGTGTAGTATATGCTTGTCAGAAAATTCATGTCCTCTAAAATGACTGTAGAGCTCACTATTTATAGTTGCACCTAGGAAACAAGATCCTAGGATCAAACTCCTCTTAAATGACAATTATTAGGGCCATTGAAGAATGTGTAATGGTAGGCAGTGAATGTCATATTTTCTGTAACGGACTGTGCACTTAATGGTATAGAATATTCTCCATTAAATGTTATCGGGTGACATATATTTAATTCGCCTTTATGAATACTCTTCTCGATCATTGCCTTCGGACTTGATTGCCTTTTGTCCAGCTCCATGTATCGTTTTCACATGCGAACATTTAATATGGAAATATTTTACCATATACAATAAGATTTCTTTATTTCTATCTATCTTCTTGTTATCGTTTGTGGTCTTGCTTTTCAAGTTAATTGCCTTGAGATTTTGGTTGAAAAGGCGATAGGACTAGCGCAAAATGGCGATTGGTGGAGTCAATATATAATAGGTTATTATTCACTACCATATCAAGCCTAATATAAAAAGTAACTTGTAATAACATAATGTAGCAAATCTTTTCAACGTATGCACAGAATATAAACTCATATTTTTAAAATTTGATACTAACTGATAATGGTTGTGCAAACCCCTGCTTTCACTACATCTCCCACTGTTTTGACACGGTATTTTTAAATGTGTTACGAGACTTTTGAAGAGATTATAGTCGAATATGTGGCTGTGTATGTTTTGAAGGGAATTAATTATGCTTGTGGATGTTGAACTAGACAGTGCATTTAAGACTCTAGGCTCTTGTTTCAAACATGTCCCTCTAATATGAAAACCAAGTTTTTATTGTGATGAATACCTAAACCTTCTTTCTCCTTGCAAAAAATGTGCTGATTATGTCTCTATTGTTGGAAGGATTTACATGTGCTGATTGTCTGCCATTTAGGTGTTTCTCAACAGTTGGTTGCCTTAAATTTAGTAAAAAGACTGCATTTTCACTAGTCTACAATATGTCATACTATATTATAAGCATGAAAAATAGTTGAATATGAAAGACTAAAATGATCCTACAATATTATTAGACTTTTATGCCCTTAAAATTTATATTAATAATACCTTCAATATTAATAACAAAATTAGTTTTGTAACATTCAATTTGACTTGAAATTATCAAAAAATTTAGTAAGGTATATTTATCAAAATTCTTCACTTTACAAAGATAAGCTCTTAAATTTTCCATGCATATAATAATTTTTTTAAGCTAACATTTATGGTTAATACATTTTATCTTATTCTTCGATTTTTCTTAGCTTACATATTCAGATTGCTATTATTTCTAAATATAATTCTGATTCAAAGCGTTTTACCATTCATATACAAAATGATACAATTTTTTCATTTTTGTACTAATTATATGGGAGAGACGTGCAATACACGTGCCCAAAAGACTAGTATAACAACAATGGACATTGGAGAAGAGTTAGAAAATATAATGAAACCAAAGATATGTGATATCCTGATCCTTTGGAACCGGCATTAGAAAATAAATATATACTGGTGAAGTAAAAGTACTTCAACAAAGAGTAGTTTAATTGAACAAATAAATTATATAGAGTAAAGTACCTCAACAAAACGTAGTTTAGTTAAAAATTAAACTTAACTTGCTACATATAGATGATTTCTTCTGGTTTTCAAGATCTTTTATGGTGCATCAATTGGCAAAAGTTGGGCACACAGAAACTCACAGAATTAGTAATTTAATTAGGACTTTTTTAGGTGGCAAATTCATGTCATAGGTGGCTTCATACAAATCATTTTTATGAATTAAATTTGAACAATAAAAGCTGACAAACCACCAATTTGATGACTAGAGTCAGATGTAGGAGGCAAGTTTTTTCACTACGCAAAAATCAAAATTGAGTAACTGATTGGAGTTCTGCCTTACAAACTCAAATAAACTAGCTGGAATTTCACACAAATTAATTGCTTAGAGTCAAGCAAACTGATTACGAGATGATCATTGAGTGAAGAAGAATCGCAATCTAATGCAAAGATTTAATTTGGTGCAATTAATGAATCCAATATGGGAATTTAGAATTCATATAGCAAGAAAGAAAATATGTGGCGTGATTGGAGATGATAGCAATTCCAAACTTAGCTAAACATTAGGATAGTTTAAATAACTACTTTCACTATAAGCTATGAAGGCCTTTAAAGATGAATAATAACTTTAAGAAACAGATAATATGGACTAATACATGGGGCATGTGAATTCATGATTTCTTCGTCAAACTAGGTATTTTATGTACATATTTCTAGAATGGATCTACTATTATATATATGTTGGCACTCATACTCTAAAGAAATTAAATAGTACACTTGGTTGAATGTTGAGTTATTTATCTAGAGAATCAGGGATCGGTTCTCACTTAGTACTTTCTTATTTCTCATTTGTTTAGTAGTGCATTCATGTAATCCTAGTTTCGCCTCCGCGGGCTAAAGTTCGTGTAAAAATTTTAATCTTCTTAGGAACAAATGCAAATCTTATTAACTACTCATTAGAGTACCTTCTATACCTAAAGCACATGGTCTCTGGTAGGGTGTACAAAGAAAATCGATAATCATCCGAGTTAAATCGGAAAAAAAATTGATTGTGGTTTGATTTGATTTGGTTTGGTATTGAAAAAATAAACCCGATCATAATTGGTTTGATTTTAACTAAAAAAGTCAAACCGAAATCAAATCAATCCGATAGTACATTTATATAATTTTAAAAAATATTTTATATATATAAATATTTATTGTAATATACTTTATAAATATGTCTTAAACTTTTTCACAATTTTATCTTTTAACGTATTATTTCAAATTTAGACTTAATATTCTTGAATAGCAAATAAATTTTATAGCCTATAAATGTGGTAACTCAAACAAAGTTTAAATCAATACTAATGCGAACAATTCAACGCTAAGAATAATGATAATGCTGGATATTTATTTTTTAGTTTTACATTGGCTTATAATGAAAATGCATAACTTAGTTTATCTTTTCTTTAATACTTAGTTATGTAATTAATAGTACTTATTAGCTATACTTATTTTAGCATAACCTATACAGTATTTTTATATTATGATAACTTTCATTATGGCTTAATATTCTCTTGATGCAATTTTATTATATTTGTCATTGAATATTTTAGTATATGCTATGACTTATCTCATATTATTGTATTTATTTTTTGAACATACATTATATAGTTGTATCTTATTAGGACTAAAGAAATATTTAGAGCACAAGTTACATATTTTATGTTACGAAGATTTTATCGGGAAAAAAAACTGAAAAATGAAAATAAAAAAAAACGAGGAAAATTGAGATTAAAAAAACCGGCTTTATTGGTTTTTAATTTATAGATTTAAAAAACCCCACACCCTTGGTTGATGCAGATTTCGACCTATGTACGTGCACTCCTAGTGTCCGGACTCTCAACTGCTTAATTAGTCAAAGCACAGGTTACAGTACCTCGATAACATAAAACTGCATAATTGGATAATCCACTATGAAATACTTATAACTAGTCACCTTCTTTGCTGCCAGGAAACATTCACTCCTGAACGAATTAATTGCCTTTTCCAGTAAATGCAAGTCGCAATTGTGAATTGTCCCGTTCTTTGTAATAAAATATTAGTGAAACTGCGAAAGCTAGAAATATCTTTTTATACATGTTTATTTTATACTCCACAATATCGTCTTGACATGTTAACATTGGTCCAAATTCTTGACGTGCTGTTAACAGTGAACTAAAGCCTATTCAGTGTGCCATTATCTGTTAACAAAATGAAGGAAGTTGCATGTGATAGCAAAGCTTGTTCTAATTTTTATTTAATCTTATCACATGCACTATCCTGTTCCAAAATTGATTCGGTCGGAAATTTTATTAAAAATATATATTTGTTTTTTTTAATTTTTAGTTCAAAATTACGACTGATTCGGTTGCTCAATTACGCGAAAAATGTCGCAAAAATATTTTTTATGGTTTGCGACTGAATCAGTCGCAAATATTAAAATTTTAAAAAAAATAAAAATTAACGGTTGCGACCGATTTGGTCGGAATCCGCAATTGAAACGAGGTCTGACTGGTCAACGGCAATTGCGACCGAACCAGTCGCAATTTGAACATTCAAATTTCGAATTTGCGACCGATTCGGTCGCAAATCGATTTTTAAAACACCCTAACCCGTTTTTCTTCTTTCTTCTTTCTTCTCTAACTTTTTCCCTCTCCTGCCCTCTCCTCTTCTGCCCCCGTCCGGTCTATTTGTTGATTTTATCATCTAATCTAACCATATTATGTATGATTTCCCTCTCTCTCACTCCCTGTCTCCCTCACCCGCTCCATTTCCCCCGTCTAGCCGCCCCCTCCCCCAAATCTTTTGTTCCTAAGTGGTTTAACTCGTTTTTTGTGTAGGAATCCGGCATCTCATCTTCCCTCCAATGATGGTTCGGCAGCAGGTCTGTTGGTTCATTTTCTAGGTTTTTTTTTTGCATTAATTTAGCAGAATAATATGTACGGATTAGCTATATAATTTTCAATATAGTATAGATAAACTAGTAATAGTTTTTGCATATAATATGTATATAGTGATGTTAAAAATTTACTTGTTTAGATTAATTAGCTTTATTGTTTATATAAATTCTTTTTTAATACTTGTTTATATAAATTCTTGTTTAATTTTTTTGTTAAAAATACTTGTTAAAAGTTTTGCAATATAATAATTCTAATTGTTTATATAAAAACAACTAAAGATCCAACACCAAATAGAGGGTTGGCCGAAGAAAAATTGGTACTTTTTCGGTGTAAGTGGTATGATCCAACACCAAATAGAGGTATGAAAGTGCACCCTCAATATAAAATTATTGAAATAAAGCACACGGGGAGGTATAGACTCTGTGACCCATTTGTTATTGCACAAAATGTGAAACAAGTGCATTGTGTACCTTATCCTTTGTGCAAAAATAAGTACGCATGGCGGGTAGTGATAAAATCTAGGCCAGTGGGTAGAGTTGAAGTCGAGGATGCATTGGATATAGCGTACCAAAATGGTATTTCAAGTGTTGAAATAGTAGTGGATGATGAATTAGCAAATGAATTGTAGGATAACAACGGCCTATACGAAGAATTTGATACTTCGGTCCTAAGATCAATTTTAACTAAGCACAGTGAGGGAATATCAATGAAAAATGAGGACAAAGATTCAATTGATGAACATGAAACAAGCAAGGATGAAGAATTATATGACAGCACCATATTCACTGAGGCATCGGTTTCCCAAGAAGACATGGAAGCTATGCGTCAAAAAGTGGATCAAATGTCGCAAGAATTTCAAGCAACTCAGGCTTTGATCCAAAAATTATTTTTAAAAAAAAGCAAGAAAGGAGTTGCAATAGAGTCTGAGGCTGAAGAGGAGACTGATTCTCGGTAGGCTATTTGAATGTTTTAAAGTTGAAGTTAGGGACATGTGTAATTTATGTTGTTTGATAGTTGGTTGTTTGATTAGTTGGTTAAATTGATATAAATATTAATGTTCGTTTTTTAGTAAATATTGGATTTGGATTGTTATATTAGGTTTTGGATTGTTATATTAGGTTTTTGTTTGTTGTTAGGTGTTTGGTTGGCTGTTTTATTTGGCAGGTGGTGTAATTAGAAATACAACAAAATTCTGGTTAATAATGCGCAGATTTGCGCTGAATCTGTCACAAATTTCACCAGGAATTACCCAGATTTGTGATTGATTCAGTCGCAAATTAAAAAATTCTAACAAAATTTAATTAACATTTGCGACTGAATCAGTCGCAGATGGAGAAATATTGATATTTTTAATTAATTAATAATCAATACTTACGACAGATTCCGTCGGAATAATTAATTTAAAATTAATTTCATTTTTTAAGTTTCCGACGGAATCAATCGCAATCTTTAATTTATATTTATTTTTTTAGTTCAGGTCAGTGTCACACCTCCTTTTTTTTGTAAGGGATATGGGATTTTTCCAATTAAAGTGACATAAATCGAAATGAGATTATTTATTTAGATTCAAAGTCGCCACTTGGAATAATTTATGGCGTCCCAAGTCACCGGTTTATTTTAAATCCCCTCGAGGAAATTTGACTCTGTTTTAAAGTCTGCGAAAATCAGAAGACCGGGTAAGGAATTCTGTTAACCCGGGAGAAGGTGTGAGGCAATCCCGAATTCTGTGATTTTAGCACGGTCGCTTAACTATTAATAATTGATTTAATTATCTGATTAATTACATGTTTTAAACCCTTTTGTGCATTATCGCTTTTATACCGCTTTTAATTATTTATGGAATTATTCATGGAATAAGTCACGATATCGTACAATTGTCATTTTGGTACACGTTGCAAATCGCGCCACATGAAATGCACCCGCGATTTACGATATATTTATTTTAATTATTTTTTGAAGTTATGATCGGGTCACATGAAATGCACACCCGAATTAAGATTTACATATCGTGATCATGCCACGGGAATCGTACTCATGGTCACAATAATTTATTATTCGCGACTAAAACAAACTATGGGGTTCAATAGTTATTAATTTTCCTAAGGTTTGAGATTGTTGTAAGGCCGTGAACTATGAAGATACTTGTGACATATGGGTAAGCCCCAAACTAATTCAAACTTTCCACGGACGGGTGAAATATGGTCAAGCAATCAAGGATACCAAAATCAATTAATAGTTAACAAAATGCTAACTCAGAACCAAGGAGTGGCAAATACTGAAGCTGTGCGAACAAACACTAGGAATTTTCTGAATTTAATAATTTTGGATTACAGCTACACATGAGAAAACAACCAAGGATACGAAACGAGAGTCCCATGAAAATACTGAAGGAAGTCTTAAGCGACTTGAGTAAAATAAAAGATCCAAGGACAACAAGTTACTGGTACTGTAATTATAGACGATCAATTGAGCAAAGTGTTTATGCGTCTAATGTCCACGACGTGATAAGCTCAGTTCAAGCCAAGCTAATCTTGATTTCAATATATGTCCTTCAAATTAAGCTATAGAACAAAATAACAAATCTAAGCCTTAAAGAAATGAAGCTGTATTTGTTTTAAAGGATAACACCACTTAAAGAAGCAAGAAAACTCCAAATCAAATCAACACCATAAGCAACAAATTACATCCAAAATATGAATACCTTAAATCCTAATATAAACCGCAAAGAAAATGAACATAACTAACACACTCTTAATCAAATGAAGAGAGAATTTACTTTTACCTGCTTAACTGATCTGTTACTTTTCGTATAACATAGCTCTTCCAAGAACATCCACAGAAAACTTTACAATTAGATAAGTAGCAACCAAAATTGTGCCGAACTCGAAATAGAGCTAACGAAATGCGGCCTCGTTGGCGACTTCAAAATCAACCAAAGCTTGTGAGATTTAAAGGTGATTTGGGGATGGTTCTGGGCTGCTGCTGCTCTCTCATTTCCGGCGAGTTCGCCGGCGATGTAAGTGAGACAGAAAAATTAGACAGAGAGGGCTTTGGAGGGGTGGCTGTTTTTCTTTCTCTTAGGGTGGAGCTGAAAAGAATGGTTGCTATTCTTATAACCACATAAATATTTTTCAACCAGACAGTAGAAATGGAGAAGTTTGAAATGGAAACATTTAGACTGTGATAGAGCACATTTCAAGGTGTTTCGGTTAAGAGATTTTTGAGCTCCAAAGAAGATGAGCAGCAGCTCTTATTTTGCCTTAGCTCTAAGAATCTCTTAGGGGAGTTAAGGAAACGAGGGTCCTTTTTTTTGTTGAAGACAGCAGCGGCTCCCCTGTCTTTGAATGAGATGTAGGGTTTTTTGTTGGGATTTTTTCTTATACCGAAACCTCATTATAATAAATGTGCATAGTTTCATATTTATCCGTCATGTTCACAGTTATTCTACAAATATTATACTATTCATTAAATACCGATTATTAGGAGTCGATTCCTTCCTAATTAGGCGCGCTATAAATCTGGAACTAAATATTCTAATTGATTCTAGCGACTTTCAAATAAAATTAGAAACGGAAATCACGAATTAAACGTTATCTTCAATTTCAAATCAAATTACAGCGACTCTGTTCTGCAAATTCTCTGTTCGTCGATATTTTTTCATAATCCACAAATCAAAAAAATGACAAAATGTTAAACAAATTCAAATCAAATTCTAGCGACTCTGTTCTGTCGATACTATGTTCTTCGAATTTTTTTCTCAATCCACAAATCAAAAAAGCGACAAAATATTCAAGAATTCTTCTGCAACAAAATGCAATCATGTTCAAAATCCCAATTATGCTACAATTGAATGGGAATTGGGATAGCTATGGCAGATTTAGAGATTTTCAGGTTGATGGCATTGTGCTCGATGAGGATGCCAGTTACAGTATATTAATTTCTACAATTGCAGAGCAATTAATGACTGATACTTCAGAGAAAATTGTAGAAATCAAATACATTGTGAATGAACATTGTCCTCCAATGGAGATTAGGAAACATATGGGTGTTCGTGTATATATGGAGACAAAAAAGGAGAATAAAAACTTAGGATCATATCCGCTATGTATAACTGTACGCGAGTTCAATATGGAATTGAGTATCACCAATGAGAACACAAGTGCAGGTTTGTTATGTTACAAATTCTATGAAATTCTGATTTTATGTTAATATCTACAAAATACCTACATTTATCTACAACTACACTACATATCGGTTTAATTATGTATATAGCAGTATTATTTTTAAGGGTATCTACAAAATTACTATATGTATACTACAATTAAACTACATTCTATGTGGCGAAAAAATGTTAACTACATAATTTTCTCTTCATCTACAAATTTTCTACAAAAATTCTACAAAATGATAATGACAATATTTATCTTTATTTTCATGTAGGTTCGTCTGGAACACTAAAGTTACTTGATATGCCAGCATCTCCTGTTATAGAGGAATATGAAAGTACAATAATAACTGAAAGTACACAAAGTGTTATTGAAGAAAGACAAGTGTATCAAGACAAGCAAACAATTGCAACTGCAATGAAGCACTATTCTGTCATGCACAAGTTCCAATTCAGGTTAAAAGATCTATCCACAGAAGGTATGAAGATCCGAATGGTGAAAAGATCATTATAAACAGTCTTTTCCTTGTGATATGTGTTTTTCAAAATTGTAGATGAAATGTAGTTATATTGTATAGTGTATTGCTTTATGTTAAAACAGTCCTTTTTGTTACATCTACATTGATAACCTGTATTAAAATTGTATTTTTTTTGTAGCTACTGGCTTATATGCGTTGGTGAAAACTGTAATTGGCACTTCAAGGCAACATCCATTAATGATTCTGTAATGTTCAAGGTCAGGAGTTTCAACCGACAATACACATGCTCCTTAATGGACAATACAATCATACAACGCAAACCTACTGCAGTTGTAGTTGGTAGCATGGTTATTCCAAAGTATTGTGATCCTAAGATAATTTACACATCAAAGGACATACAAACTGACATGTTGTCCGAACACGAGTGAACCTAAGCTACATGCAAGCATGGAGAGCAAAGGAAAAGGCTTTACAGTTTTTGAGAGGTCATCCTGCTGACGTCTACAGCAAATTACCAAAATATTTTTATATTCTTGAGAAGACGTATCCTGGTTCTGTTGTTAAATTGAAAAAGACAGCAGATGAATGCTTCTTATATGCATTTGTTGCTATTTGTACATCAATCAGTTGTTGGGAACATTGTAGGCAGTAGTAGTGGCTGATAGGACTTTCTTAAAGTCAGCATACAGGGGGATTATGTTGACAGCCAGCACAATGGATGCAGCAGGTAAAATTGTAGATATTTTGTAGACAGTTTATAAAATGTAGATACATTGTAGATACTTTGTAAATATATTGTAGTTTATATGTATTTGTCTTTTTATATATATTTTCAAAGCTGCTAGTTAATTATTTTTTGACTAATAATTTAGGTACAATATTGCCTTTGGCATATGTTGTGGTTGATTCGGAAAACGACGCATCGTGGAAGTGATTTTTTGAGCAATTCAAGCAAGCATATGGTGAAAGACCTTCAATGTGTGTTGTTTCATATCGGAATGAGAGTATCCTGAAGGCAACATCAATTGTCTATCCGGGCATGCCACACTACTCTTGCACGTGGCATATTTGGACAAATATAAGGGCAAAGTTCAAGAAGGATCATCTAAAATTAAGTGAATTGTACTTTGCTACAGTACGTTCATACACTCTGGATGAATTTAATAAAAGGATGTCGAAGATTGAAGAGATAGACCCGCGTGTTAAATCATACCTATATGATATTGGCTATCATAGATGGTCAAGAGTACATGCAACAGTGAATAGAACTTGGACTATGACATCAAACATTGCAAAGTCGTTGAATGCTGTAACAAAATATGCAAGAGATCTGCCAATATTAAACCTATTAGAGTATATGAGGACTCTTCTTCAACGTTGGACCAACGAGAAGTTATTGAAGGCAAAGAGTACTTTCACATAACTTGGGTCCAAATTCAACAAAGAATTGGAGAACAACAGAACATTATCGCAGAAGCTTAGGGTAAGATCTGTTTATTTGGTGCAGAAAAATAATATATTAATATACAGTGTTTCCAGATTGTAGATAATTTATAGATTGTAGATAATTTGTAGATAAGTTGTAGATAATTTGTAGATAAACTATTTTTTATGATTGTAAATATTATTCTTTCTGTTTGTTATGTAATTGTAGGTGAAGGCTTCAACAGATCATATCCATACTGTGATAGATGGTGTGAAGCGGTACATTGTGTGTCTTGAAAGCAAAAAATGTAGTTGTGCCGATTCCAGCTTGATGAACTTCCATGTGTGCATGCTTTGGCAGCTTTAAGGCATAGGAATGAAATCTATGAAAACTATTGCTCTCCATTTTACACAAGGACAACTTATTGCGGACGTATGAAATACCAGTAAAACCCCTGCCTGATGAAAGCAAATGGAATGTACCACAACATATATCTGATAAAGTAGTAAATCCACCTATGGGAGAGAAAAGGCAGCTAGGAAGACCTCAAAAGGGAAGATACAAAACATATGATGAACTAAAGTCAAAGAAGTACAAGATGTCATGTGACAACTGTGGAGGTGAAGGGCATAACAAAAGATCTTGCAAGAATGCGCCCAAAAAGAAATAAATTTCATGTAGACAATTGTATTCCAAAAGAATTGTTAGTGTGTTTAGTATAACAGAATTTATGTGTAATTGTTGAAGTTTTTAAAGATCATATGTAGTTAGTTTCTTAAAAAAATTTCTGTTTTAACATAATACTTTCATAGACTGATTTGTTTATGATTGGTTGCTATAATCTAACACTTTTTTGAGTATCTCAAGCGTCCTTCACATAATAGTTAATTTTTATCTACAATTTATCAGCAGATACAACTATAAAAAGATTTTAAATTAACTTGAAGTGATAACTTGAATACTTAAATATTTTCTACAAATTATATACAGATTCAATTATAAAATTATATACAATATTTTCTACAATTTAAATATAAGGTGTTTTTGAGATTGTAGATATTTTGCAGTTTATTTATAGATAATTTGTATTCTAGCAACAAAATAACTACATATTTTGTTGTTGACAGAATAACAGTATAAACATTCAGTTGGAAAGGATTTATATATTAAAATAATAAAGAACAAGTACTCTAAATATTCAACAAGTGAAAATAAAACCAATAGGTTATTTTCAAGTGAACTACTAAACTGGATAGAAATTAACAAAACAAAAGCTAATGTAAGTGTAGCACGAGTCTGCTACAATAAAAACACAAAAGAATTATTCAGAAATTTGTGTACTATCTTTCTCCTACAAACTATCAGCAACGAAACAACTGTGCTATATGTTTCATACATAGACATGACAACTACTTCTTCTTCCTATAAACTTTTGTTTTCTCATTCAAAGTTGGTGCACCCTTTCTCCTTGCCAATCTGTCTGTCACCTCACTTTCACTAATTGTTCCATTTTCCTGCTTCTTGGTTGCATAGTCCCACAGTAGCGATCCATAGCGTTTTCGGTGTTGGTCAATGTCAGAAAGGTCTTCTGCGGGGATTGACAATCTTCCAAGATTAACATATTCTGCAAAGGTTGCAACAAATACACCACAGTCGCTGCAAAAAAAATGTTAACATTTACCAAATGATTAGAAACAAAAAATAATTAAATGTATAGAAAGAAAGAATAATTTTTTTACAATGATTCTTCTTTTTGCTGTGGAATTTCTCCAACGATCCACTGAATGTTAATAGAGTCAGTAACAGGTTTCTCAATGTAAGCCTTTGTATTCTTGAAGTTGATGTTTTTACGCTTCCCATAAAAACCGGTGCATGACAAATACAAATGGATAATAACAGAAATTTTTTTGACACAGGATTCAACAAATTGATGATTGCGTGAAGAGACCATTGAATCATCACATAAAGTTGACTGTCTGCAATGTCAAAAACGACCAACACCAGTGAAATTTTTCTACAATGTTGACGGGCATGATGACATATTCAACTTCATCCCATGCAACATTTGCAAATAGTCTATACCCCAATATATATTCTGCAACAACATCCCGAGGTTTAACAACCAAATACTTCTTTTCTGGAGAAGAATTTATGAATTTTTCATAAATTTGTTCAATCTTGGTCTTGAACAAACAATCTATTGTGGTAAACTTGGTCTTGTTGTGGGGGTCATACTTGCCTCTTTTCCTTAAGTAATATATTATAACATCAATGTGTTGCAAACCAAAAATAGTTGGCATTTAAACAACAAGTCAACTTCAAATAATTTACATAAAACTACAATATAACTACAATTAACTACAAAATAGAAACAAAAAAAAATCTATAATGATATCTACAACAACTCTACAATTTAAACTACAAAGTCAACTTCAAATAATCTAAAAAATAGCTACACTTTGTCTAAAATTACACTGCAAACATGGAACACAACATCTACAATCATGTCTTCATCATATGTACATTTTATACTACAAGTCATCTTGTTATGTTCTACATAATCTACAACATAAATACAATTATACTAAAAACAAGAAACACAACACCTACAATTATGTCTACATCATATCTATAATTTATACTACAATTCATCTTCAAATATTCTACATATCTACAACATAACTACAATTAAACTACAAAACATACGACAAAGCATCTACAAATCATATCTTAGGAATAAACTCCTTGTTACTTACCGAGTCATTGAGGACTTATCCGAGGTGAGCCAGGAAAAAGAACCAATCCTTCTTATCAACCTTTTCCACTCCAAGGTCTAACCAATGATTAATTTGGTTGTCCTTTATGGAATATGGAGCCTTCCTCCTGTAACAACAAATAGGTGTAAAAAAATGGAGAATGAATTAGAGATGTAAAAGATAAATGCTGAAATCAAAGTGTCAAATTATGCATTCTAACCTCTTTGAACCTTTGTTACTACCGTGGTATAACCACTTGTTGAATTGATCTAAAACCTCCGGATCTACATCTTCACCAATAACATTAGTAAATGGGTGCTTGAGGAGGAAAACTTGAGGTCCAATCGAGCTGCTGCCACCAGAACTGTATAGAGGGATAAATGGTGATCGGACATGCTTTCCCGACTGCCTTGTTCTACCCGGATGCATAAGTGTTGCATCATCTTTTATAGGCTCGCCAAACTTAACCTACTGGGATAAGTTGTCAGGCAACTCAAAATCATCCAGTGTAACCCTCTTCTTCTCAGCTCCGAATTGTTCTGAATCACCTAGATTCACATATTGTGCCTCTGCACCTTCATTGTCATGTTCCTCATTGACCTGTTCTGTTTGAGCTGCTACTGTCACCTCGTGAATTGGGGACTGTGCATTCACATCTTCCATCTCTGTAACACAATACATATTTTACTTAATAGAACTGTTAAAAAATTCAAATAGCACAAAAATATCTATAAATAACAGTATGATACTTGCTTTCTCTTCATCAGCTGGACCTTCACCTAGATTCACATAATGTGTCTCTACACCTTCATTGTCATGTTCCTCATTGACATGTTCTGTTTTAGCTGCTACCGTCACCCCGTGAATTGGGGACTGTGCATTCATATCTTCCATCTCTGTAACACCATGCATATCTTACTTAATAGAACTGTTAAAAAATTCAAACAACACAAAAGTATCTCTGAATAACAATATGATACCAGTTTTCTCTTCATCAGCTGCACCTTCAAAATGTGTAAATAAATCACCATGTGCTGGAAGATTTTCTTGACCAATTGCACCTTCAACATGTTTTGTTTTTTTCATTAAAAATGTTAAATCATACTGTATAATAGTGGCTTGACAGATTTAGCATATATGTAGGAATATTGTAGATAATTGTAGACATGTTGTATATATTCTGAAACTAATTGTAGATACTTTGTAGGTATTTTATAGATATATGTTTTGTTGGTGGTAGCCTGCACTTGTTCCCCAATATTGATATGAAAATGCTGATTGTTCATGTTTTTTTGTTGGTCATTCTTTTTTGTTGAACTACCAGCAAACTGAATGTTTTATGTTAGTTTGTATATATTTTTTCATATGCCATAAATTTTGCTATATAAATAAAAGTCAAATCTTACCTTTGCATCATCTTGCTCATTTCTACTGTTTATCAAATGCAAAACAGTCTACACAGATTCATTTATCAGCACTCGAAGGCTATTGAGTTCTACAAAGACAGCTTTCCTAAAATCTTCAAGCTTTTCATCAACCTACATGTTACAAAATAGTAAGTTGTTAACTTCATATAGGTATTAACATACATTCAAAAACAGATGCAATTATATATAAACATATATCAGAATTTGTAAATTTGTAGATATTTTATAGACAGTTTATAAAATGTAGATACATTTTAGATATTTTGTAGATATATTGCAGTTTATATGTATTTGTCTTTTTATATGTTTTTCAAAGCAGCTAGTAAGTTGTTAACTGCATAATATGTCTTAACATACATTCAAAAACAGATTCAATTTTAGATATATA
>ML473019.1:53853-68176 GCA_005239535.1 Nicotiana rustica | reverse complement strand
TATATATATATATATATAAAAGAGAGCAAAGAGGAGACGTAATAATATACTGAAAGAATATCTATCGACTTTGTTACCATACCTATGCTCGATGATTTTCGGGAATTTCTTTTCTTTTAAATTTTCTTTTATTATCCACCAGCTAAGCATCTTATTTTTTTATTTTTTATTTACTAAGCATCTGATTAAAAAAAAAAAGACTTAAATGTTTCCTTTTAATTTATATTTTAAAATAAGTAAGTAGAAACATGAGTCCACTTATCAAGAAATAAATTAACCTCGCATAAGTAATGTTGGTTATGTGACTCATATAGTAAAATTTTTTGTGAAGTCCGTCCAAGAGGAAAGCGCCTTATATTAAGAGCCCTCTATCTTTAAAGCTTGTTTCAAAATTTTAATTAGAAATAAAATAGTTTATCCATTCTCAAAGATCGACTTTTAATTAAAAATAAAGTGTTGCATCATATGTGGTAAATTTACTCGGTCGATTTCGTCCTATTTCTAGAACATGTATTCCATCATATGGGAGGTGTTTACCCTAAAATTCGAGTTACAATTAAACTTGTATTGTGGTTTTAAGGACACGTGATCTAATTCAATACCAATTGATAAATGATGAATTAAATGAATAAATTAGACAGTAAAATAAATCAAACCAATGCTATGCAGTACTTTCGACCTCGATTCGAGATGGTCTCGAGATCAGGTAATAAGAACAGTAAAGAACAACAGTGGATAGTAAGCAAATAGAGAGCAACGTGTATATTATTTTCAATGAATGTCATCCCTTTACAAATGAATGGGGTTCCTCTTTATATAGTAGAAGAATCCCAAATAAAGTACAACTCTAAAATCAGAAATAAATCTCATGATTGGTGTAAATAACCGCTTGATTCGATCTGTTTCGATATTTTCGCCGAGATCTTCGGTCGGTTGCTGATATCTCGCCATTCTGTTATTATGCCTCACCTGACGTCGGTCATGCTCGATCTCAATCCTCAGCGAACGCTTCGATCTTCATGCTCCATACTCCGCCATCGAGCTCAAGCCAGGTCCATTATGAGCTTTACTCTTGAGGCAGCTCCTCGTGCCTATGAAATCGGACATGCCCGATTTCGACGGTATACAGATAGTCCCCGCGTTTCTTAGAGTAAAACGATAAGAAACGATTTGATCCTTGGTTCTCTGACACCTCGATCATGACGTCAATCCCATGACGTCAATGACATAAGTGACTGAAGGGCGGTGTTTGCACAGTGCCCAAAGTCATTAATTAATGATAGCTGATGGTCGGCCACTAGTGTTCTCAAACCGTCGAAGTGCCACTATAAATAGATCAGTTTCACAATCTTTCCAAACTTTACTTCCAAAACCTTTTCCCAAATCTTTACAAGCTTCTCTATTTTCTTTAAGTTCATCTTCTTCGTCAGTTTGCGTTCACTATAATATCAGTTTTTTCTTCCTTGAACTTCATATAGCGATAGCTAAAACATCAAAAACTGCCCCTCAAAAGGAAAAAGACTCCTCATCGAGGCAGGCTGGCGATAAAACGCCGGTGGATCCTCGTATTGAAGAGTGCATTCCTGGGCCATGCGAACTGACTTCCGACTTTAAAGTCAAAAACCTTCCTCAGTTCCTGGCCGATGTGAGCCCATGTACCGATATATTTGTTCGATATCTGAAGACGATCTCGAGCAGGTGAAAAAGGACTGTAACTGGGATAACAAAGAGGCGGTGATTCCTTCCCCTAAGGAGGACATCACTACCCATGTGGAAGGGTTTTTAAGTGTGTACACTTACCCTTTCAATTTCGGCTCCGTAGATCCGGTCATACTCGCTTTTTGCCGCCAATATCGGGTGACCCTTGTCCAGATCTATCCCTCTTTCTGGCATATCATCATTTTGCTCAAATTCTTTTCGAGCAAGTTCGAGGGGATGTGTTTCACCCTCGACCATTTGATTAGGTTATACAACCCTCATCTTTATCGAGGTGGGTTGATAAGGCTCCAGGGTCGGGCCACAAAAGCATTGTTCTTGAGCATAGACGAGGACAAGGACCGAGGCTGGATAGGTCGATAGGACCGATCAAGACCTCTGATCTGATCCCGACTGAGAAAATGCCATTCCCCGAGGAATGGAATATGAAACTTAAGTACGATCTCATCGATGGTGTTTACCGTTTAGCTTTCTTGATTCCTTTCTGATCTAAGGTCTTTTTCGTGGTGCAGCTCTCCCTTGGTTTCCTGGTGCGATTCCGGACCTTGAAGGTTGGGTTCGATAAATAGCCTCTACTTCTTCATATGCAGAGCGCTGTTGGCGCGATTTGGCCAGGGGTCGGTGGGAAGCTAAAAACCATGGTGAGTTCCTTTGTTTGTATTTTGATGCTTCTCTGTAAAAATACTGTTTTTTAACTTAGTTTCTCTTCATACAGATCTCAGAGACAATGTTGTCATGAGGCCACCTCCACCTGGGGAAGAGGAGGTTCCGAAGCCGACCAAAGAGAAAAAGAGGAAAAGGGCCTCAGCTCCAGATACCCCAAAGCCCAGGAAAAGTAGGGCTCGGAAATTGAAGGCTGATCCGGCAGTCTTATCTGCCAATGCCGTCCAACAACTTCAGAAAGAGAGGATGCTGACTGCTTGCTGGTAGCTCGGAAGAGGGGAAGCACTGAAGCTTCGAAAACTGCTGAGCCTATGACAGTGAAGCATTTCAATCTCAAACTGAAGAAATCTCAGAGGAAGGTCCAAGAAAGTCCCCGAGCCATCGGGTGGTGAAAATGCACCTCGCCGTGATGAAAAACTGGCGGGTGTGCCTGAAGGGTCTAGCTCCGAGGCCCTTCACAGGGAAGAGAATGTCTCAAGTGAATTGCTTGGGACAATTAATATTGATGATTCACCATCCGGCCCTACGTTCTCCGAAGGGCAGTTTCAAGATGCTCGGGCTATGGAGACTTCTAACGTAGGGACGATCCATGAAGGGAATGATATATTCCAGGGATGCTTTGCAGGGGTCGATGATGGTCCCGATACGAATGCTTAGTTCATTTTTGACGAGGCTCAGCGTCTTCTGAAAAAAGTAAGTTTCAGCCTCCATAATTATGGTTGTGTTTTATTCTCATTTTTCCAAGTCTGGTTTTCTCCTTTGTGTACAGGACATGGTGCTCCATCGAGAAGCGTCTTCCAAATATCGGGCTGAGCTGATTCGATGTGAGGCCGAATTCAAGAAGCTTGTGGAAGAGATAGACGACCTCAAACTCCTCTATGTTCAAAAACAGGAGGAGATCAGGAACCTCTGAGCCGAACTAAAAGGGCTTATCAAGAACAAACCGAGCTCATCGAACGGGTAATGTAACTTTTCAGGAGTTTGTTATGTATTCACTTGACTTTGGAAATTAACACTTTGACTTTGCAGGCCTAGAAGAAGGGCGAGCTGGTAGAGTAGCTTCGAGAGGAGGACAAGATGAAGGAGGCAGATACTCTGGGGTGGAAACAGAACATGGATCTTCTTGCCTCGGAGAAAGACGCGATTCGGGCCCAACTGACTTTGATTGAGCGCCAACTTCAAAGTATGAAGGAGGAAATCTTGGTCCGACCTAGAAGATT
Organism: Nicotiana rustica; assembly: GCA_005239535.1. Classification (NCBI taxonomy): domain Eukaryota; kingdom Viridiplantae; phylum Streptophyta; class Magnoliopsida; order Solanales; family Solanaceae; genus Nicotiana; species Nicotiana rustica. The sequence continues at coordinate 64,577 of ML473019.1, read as the reverse complement.
GAGGAGCTCGAGGCTAAGTTGACCGCTGAGCTCGCAAAGGCTAAATCTGAGGCGGAGGCGCTTGTGGCCTCTTACCGAGCTGACGCCGAGGTTGCCAACATCCGGGCATAGGAGATCTCTGTTGCTGCTGAACTCAAATTGTCGTGTGCTGTCGATCATGCTAGGCGACAATCCTGGAGAGAGACTCTTGAGAAAGTGCATGCTCGTACCTTCGACCTCTCGGCTGATATCGAGAGTGCAAAAGCTTTGAAGGACGGGGCTGCAACTTTACTCTCTGATGATGAAGAATCTGCTAGTGGATACGATAGCGGAGGAGATGAGGATGAAGTCCTCGATGATGCGACTCTCGAAGATGTAGCTCCCAAAGTGGACTAGGCACTTAGGATTTTTCTTCTTCTATGTTTTTTGTTTGTTTTTTGTGTAAGACCCCGTGTGGTCTTTGTAAATACCTTCTATAAATAAATAGTTCTTTCTCTTTCCCGTTCGTCTCCGATTTGTGATAAACTCTACTTTGTTCTTGTCTTGTGAAAATTTTATTGTTGTAGTCTTTGTAGTCGAACGAACACTAGCTCGAACATAAATCAAACCCTTAGGTTTTAAAAGCGAGTCCCCGAGATCAACAATATGTTCGAGATTTCGGATGTCTTTATCGATGGCATGACTACACTGTCTTTATAACTAAGTTCGAGTAAGTTTTGAACTTAGTATAAAACAACCCTTAGGTTTTTTATCAAGTAATAGGTAAGCTTCGAGCTTACAGTAACATAGCCCTTAAGGTTTTATGATGAATCTTCGAGCTATATTCTAGTTGACTTTGTACGAGCTCGGAATAATGGAACCCTTAGGTCCGAATTGAGAGAGAACAAGGTCTTGAACTCTAAATGTATTGGCCCTTAGGCTATTTAGATTAGGCCGATATGGCCTCTAAAAGATGGCTATTATTTCCCATTTTCGGCTTAAAATACTTAGTAATTTTTTTTTATGCCTTAGCGTTTATTTTTTACCCATTGGGTTTTTCGGGGCTCCGATGTAGATTGAAAACCCTTTTGCTTTTTGTTCCTTAGCACATTTGTGTTAATATAGTTTGATACCTCTTAAGGTTTTCGAGGTCTGATATTATCGAAGCCTTTTTAGTTTTTCGAGGGCTGATTTTATCGAAGCCCTTTTGATTATTTGCTGGGGTAGCCTTTTTTAACCAGGTTTTCAAAGAATTCGAAGGCCTATTGTTATTGCGGAATTCAGACGTCTCCGAGTCGTGTTATTTTTGCCGTAGCCTTTAATTTGGCCGTAGACTTCGGGTATGCCTCTTGGGCTTATTTCCTGATAACGTTTCGAACTTGTTCGAAATGTTAGTCCCCAAGAATGGTGGCCATGGCCTACATATCGAGGGGTGCCTCTTTGAGGTCTTGTGACTTTGAGTTCAGATAACTTGAATACGCCAGTCCCCGAGTATTCAAGATATATTTGCACTTGTCTCTTGAGCCATTTCTCGCAAAATTATAAGTATGAGATTTACATAATAGAGAATCTTCTTCGAGACACGAGATGTTTGATAAAGAAAGAATGCTTCTTTGAATAATTTATACATGCGTACATGTTTTGCCATCGGGACTTGACTAATCTATATGGACACGGTTCATTCGACCGTTTGGCCCATTACAAAGTTTTCCCTATCGAGGTCCTTTGACACGAGGTACTTTTCTCGAACACATAACATCCGAGGGTGACACCCCCTAGTATTCGAGGTTGATTGTAAAGAAGCCTTGGATACTGTTGAATTGTCCTCAGGTAGCACATAATTGTTGCCTCGTTAAAAACCTTGCCGCAAAAACCCATTTGGGATAAAAAATGATCTAAGGGAAAAAGAGTGCAACACGTACTTTAAAACCTGAGGTGTTGATGCCTTTAGTCAAACTCCTGCAATGAGTTAGTTCCGAGTATATATAAATGAAATAAGGGAGAAAGTCATACCATAACAATAGTATCGCTTGAGAAGTGATATGTTCCAGTTGCTTGGCAGTGATTCGCCGTTCATCGTTCCGAGTTTATAAGACCCTTTTCCGACTATATCGAGGAATTAATAGGGTCCTTCCCAATTCGGGCCGATTTTCCCTTTATTAGGATCTCGAGTGTTGATGGTGACTTTCCTTAGGACTAAGTCCCGGAATCTGATGTGGCGAATTTTGGTTCTTCTATTGTAGTATCTTTCGATTCGTTGCTTTTGTGCAGCCATTCGAATGAGTGCAACTTCTCATTTTTCATTTAACAATTGGAGGCTAGTATTCATAGCCTCATGATTCGATTCCTCTGTTGTATGTCGAAACCTGGCACTGGGTTCTCCGACTTTGACTGGAATCAAAGCTTCGGAGCCATATACTAAGGAAAACAGAGTTTCTCTTGTGCTAGACTTCGATGTTGTTCAATATGCCCAAAGGACTTCGGGCAGAATTTCTCTCCATTTCCCTTTAGCTTCGTTCAACCTTTTCTTCATGTTTTGGATGATGTTCTTGTTCGTCGATTCAGCCTGTCTATTCCCACTAGGGTGATACGATGTTGACAATATCCTCTTTATTTTATGGTCTTCGAGGAATTTCGTTACTTTGCTGCCGATAAATTGTTTACCATTGTCATACTATTTCTGCGGGTATCCCAAATCGACATGTGATTTGATACCAGATGAAATCTATAACCTCTTTCTCTCTGAATTTCTCGAAAGGCTGTGCTTCAATCCATTTAGAGAAATAGTTAGTCATAAACACAATGAACTTAGCTTTACCTGGGGTCGATGGCAGGGGGCTGACGATGTCCATCCCCCATTTCATGAATGGCCATGGGGATAGGACCGAGTGGAGTCGTTCTCCGGGCGGGTGGATCATCGATGAAAACCTTTGACATTTATCGCATTTTCGAACAAACGCCTTAGAGTTTTTTTCCATACTATCCCAGTGGTATCCTGATCTAATGACTTTATGAATTAGTGACTCCGAATGGTTCCCACAAGTGGCTTCATGGATTTCTCGTAGAACATAATCGCTGTCTCCCGGTCCCAAACACACTGCCAATGCGTAACGAGCAACTTTAGTTCATAGGCCCCTTGATTCTTTAGGGTCCGATGGGAGCTTTCCATTCATCAAGTACTCTATGTATTTATTCCTCCAGTCCCACGTTAAGCTTGTAGAATTTATCTCGGCACGTCCCTCCTCGATCACGGATCTCAAGAGTTGAATGACAGTCCTTGATCTGATCTCGTCTTCCTCGACCGATGACCCTAAATTTGCAAGTGCATCAGCCTCACTATTTTGTTCCCCAGGTACATGCTACAGAGTCCATTCCTTGAAACGGTGCAAAGTTACCTACTATTTGTCAAAATACCTTTGCATCCTATCATCTCAAATGTTGAAGGTTTTGTTTACCCGGTTCGCCACCAGTAAAGAGTCGCACTTAGCTTCGACGACTTCTGCTCCCAAGATTTTAACTAGCTCGAGACTTGCAATCATGGCCTCGTACTTAGCCTCGTTGTTAGTCAATCTAGAAGTTTTGATGGATTTGCTAATAATGTTACCCGTGGGCGGCTTCAATACGATGTCTAGCCCGGACCCCTTCACATTCGAAGCACCGTCTGTGAAGAGGGTCCATACCCCCGATGATGTACCTGATTTCATTAAGAGTTCCTTCTCAACTTTAGGTACGAGGGTTTGGTGCGAAATAGGCCACGAAGTCCGCTAAAATTTGAGACTTGATGGTCGTTCGGGGTTGATATTCGATATCTTACCCGCTGAGTTCAACGATCCATTTTTCCAATCGACCCGATAGTTCGGGTTTGTGCCAAACATTACAGAGTGGGTAAATGGGGTGGCATAGAAAATATGGCTTTAATTTTATAGCAGCGCTTATCAGTGCAAGTGCCAATTTCTCTAAGAGTGGATACCTAGTTTCTGCTTCTCCTAAGGTTCGACTTACATAATAAACAGGAAACTACGTACCTTGCTCTTCTCGAACTATGACACGACTTACCGCAATTCGAATACTGCCAAGTACAAGTAAAGTTTCTCATCTGCCTTCGGAGTGTGAAGCAATGGCGGGCTTGATAGGTATCGCGTCAATTCTTCCAATTCCTGTTGACACTCCGGAGTCCAGGCGAAATCGCTATTCTTTTTTAGTAGAGAGAAAAACCTGTGACTTTGATCTGATGACCTCGAGATGAATCGGCCCAACGCGACTATCCGTCCAGTCAGCCTTTCTACGACTTTTACACCGTCTATGACAGTGATGTCTTCAATGGCCTTGATTTTATCGGGGTTGATTTCGATTCCCTGATTTGATACCATGAAGCCAAGGAATTTTCCCCAACCGACCCCGAAAGCAAATTTCTCAAGGTTGAGCTTCATGTTATATTTCCTTAAGATCTCGAACGTTTCCTGCAAATGAGCCAAATGGTTCTTTGCACGTAGGGACTTAACTAGCATATCATCAATATAAACTTCCATTGACTTACCTATTTGTTCTTCGAACATTTTATTTACTAGGCATTGGTAAGTGATGTTTTAGACTTCAATACCACACAAGAAGATAGGTTACTTTGTGTGGTACCCAATTTTCAAGTGTTGTCTCAGTAGAAGAACCTGGTTCTTCTTGGTGTTCCAACTACTACTGTTGCGGAATAAAAGCAGTAAAGTAAAAATACAGAGATTTTTACGTGGAAAATACCTGGCTCAAAAGGTGAAAAATCCACGACCTACTCCTCAGTAGGATTTGCTCAACTCTTCACTAAAAACTCTAAGCCAAACGGACTTACAAAATAAACTCTTTTGTAATCCTAAGGATTAACTCTAATCCCTTTGTAGTAACTAGCCCCTGGCTAATTTCTACATACTTCAAGTTAACTCTAACTTGATCAATACGTACCTATTACAATTGCTTCTATGAAATCTGAAAAGATACAATATTAAAACTCCTACTACAATCAACTAGACTCAATAAATAATCAGATGGAACTGGTTCTTCTAGTTGAACTGTAGCCTTTGAATCGCACAGTAATTCTGCTTGCAAAATATCTGGGAATTTTGCTTTCAGATCTTGATTCACTTCTGCACTTGTGCTTTCAATTTCAGCAGAAATACATCAAGTATTTATAGAGTCAGTCGTTGAGTTTGTCTTCCAATTCCAGTTCAACTCTACCTGGGTGAACCAATTCGAACCAAACTCAACTTCCTTTCTTTTTTTACTTTCCTTGCTGAATTCGACTTCAATCAATCAGATCAGTTTGCAACCTTTTCACATTAGGAGACAATCTCTTAGTACATTGATATTTCATATTCAAAACATCTCCTAAACATATACGGTTCATGTGCCAGCTCGTCAGTTCACGATGTGTGCTCTGATGGACCTGGTTCAACTGGTCAGACATTTGTCAATCTTCAAAACTATGCAGTGACTTGGGTCAACAAATTCCCCCTTTTTGACAATGACAAACTTTGTGCTTCTCCCTGTATACAAATCAAACACTTTGTATGTTTTTAAGCATTTATAATAGAGAAACTAGGTTTATTAGGTTATCAATATCACTTGAAATATAAAAGAAATTTTTCTTCCCCCTTTTGGCATCATCAAAAAGTTTACAAAATGATAAACTCACCAGTGTTGTTAACAATTACTCATGGCCATTGAGGCTACTGCATGTGCAAACATGATTAATCATCATAAGAAACCAATAAATGTAAGCTATCTAAGAAATTGAGACAAGTCAATAACAAAACAGCAAAAATTCATTGATTAGGAACGTACATCAAACACCATACAAACAAAACAAAAACAGTCCTAACCATGAGCAAAACAAAATAAAAACAAAAGAAGCATAACAACTGGTCTAAAGAGGGGTTTTGGAAGCTTTGGACAACCTAAGGATGGGAAGGTGCAGAGGAGGTTGCGGTCTTGGATTGTAGAAGAGAAAGCATCTGATTAAGAACATCCTCGTTCTTTTCTTTCTCTTTTTCTAATTCAGCCCTGAGAGCATCCTGCTCAGCTTCAACCTCAATAAAATGAAACTTCAAACGAAGGAATTCCATATCCTTGATCTCGCTTTCCTGCACCAAAGTTCTAACTTTGCTGTTGACAGGCTGCTTCCTCGATGAACCAGGTTCATCTGCAGGAACATTGACAGTGTAATCGCAAGTCAGCAAAGTATCCTTCCCAAAATAGTCCTTGGCAGTAGCCATCTCAGACTTTTTCATAGGAACATCAAAATGAGCAAGCACAACTGTCAGAATAAAGCCATATGGGATCGCATGTGCTTTTGTTCCATTCACAACTCTGTCCAAGAGTTGGATGATGAAGGCTGACCAATTTATCTGCTTACCCCTAAACAAACATTCCAACAAATTCAGATCCATATAGTTGGCTATGTGCCTTCTTTCTTGTCTTGGCAGCAAGAACTTGATGACAAACTCGAAAAGCAACTTGTGTTTTCGCTTCATTTCACTTTTGTAGACTGGCCTGGGTTCAATTTCCCTTTCATTGTCACTGAAGAATCTGGTAATATTGATTGCTGAGGCCATCCGGTCCAAACTAGGCCATCTTTGCCTCGTGTAATCCTCGTAGCCCTCAGCAGGAATTTGCAGAATTTCTCCCAGTTCTTTAGCATCAAAGGAGACTTGAATTCCTTTGACTGTGGTAGTGACCCTGCCATCTTTGACCACTGCATTACCCATGAATTCCACGAGTTTAACTCTAGCCAACCTTCCTTCAATATGAAGAACCATGTTCTTCCACCCCTGGACATCCAGTGTGTCCAGCAGGTATCTCATCCCAGGTTCCTCAAGATCCTTCACCAATTTTCCCTTCAGAATTGTTCTTTTACCAAACAAGGTGATTCTGTCAGTAGTCATCTCACCAAATTCCCCCTCATCTTCTCCAATCCACTCTCTATCATCATCTTTTTCAACAACCTTCACCTTTCTTGCTTTGGAAAGGTTCTTTATTGGCCCTTAGGCTCTTTAGATTGGGTCGATATGGCCTCTAAAAGATGGCTATTTTCCCATTTTCGGCTTAAAATACTTACTAAATTTTTTTTATTCCTTAGCGTTTATTTTTTACCCATTGGGTTTTTCGGGGGTCCGATGTCGATTTGAAACCCTTTTGCTTTTTATGCCTTAGCACGTTTGTGTTAAGATAGTTTTATAACTCTTAAGGTTTTCGAGGTCTGATATTATCGAAGCCTTTTTAGTTTTTGAGGGCTGATTTTATCGAAGCCCTTTTGATTATTTGCCGGGGTAGCCTTTTTTAACCAAGTTTTCAAAGAATTCGAAGGCCTATTGTTATTGCGGAATTCGAATGTCTCCGAGTCGCGTTATTTTGGCCGTAGCCTTTAATTTGGCCGTTGCCTTCGGGTATGCCTCTTGGGATTATTTCCTGATAACGTTTCGAACTTGTTTGAAATGTTAGTCCCCGAGAATGGTGGCCATGGCCTACATATCGAGGGGTGAATCTTTGAGGTCTTGTGACTTTGAGTTCAGATAACTTGAATACGCCAGTCCCCGAGTATTCGAGGTATATTTGCACTTGGCTCTTGAGCCATTTCTCGCAAAATTATAAGTATGAGATTTACGTAGTAGAGAATTTGCTTCGAGACACGAGATGTTTGATAAATAAAGAATGCTTCTTTGAATAATTTATACATGCGTACATGTTTTACCATCGGTACTTGACTAATCTATATGGACACGGTTCATTTGACCGTTTGGCCTATTACAAAGTTTTCCCTATCGAGGTCCTTTGACACGAGGTACTTTTCTCGAACACATAACATCCGAGGGTGACGCCCCCTAGTATTCGAGGTTGATTGAAAAGAAGCCTTGGATACTGTTGAATTGTCCTCAGGTAGCACATAATTTTTTCCTCGTTAAAAACCTTGCCGGAAAAACCATTTGGGATAAAAAACGATCTAAGGGAAAAAGAGTGCAATACGTACTTTAAAAACTGAGGTGTTGATGACTTTAATCGAACTCCTGCAATGATTTAGTTCTGAGTATATATAAATGAAATAAGGGAGAAAGTCATACCATAACAATAGTATCGCTTGAGAAGTGATACGTTCCAGTTGTTTGGCAGTGATTCGCCGTTCATCGTTCCAAGTTTATAAGACCCTTTTCCGACTATATCTAGGACTTGATAGGGTCCTTCCCAATTCGGGCCGAGTTTCCCTTTATTAGGATCTCGAGTGTTGATGGTGACTTTCCTTAGGACTAAGTCCCAGAATCTGATGTGGCAAATGTTGGTTATTCTATTGTAGTATCTTTCGATTCGTTACTTTTGTGCAGCCATTCAAACGAGTGCTGCTTCTCGTTTTTCATCTAACAATTGGAGGCTAGTATTCATAGCCTCATGATTCGATTCCTCTGTTGTATGTCGAAACCTGGCACTGGGTTCTACGACTTCGACTGGAATCAAAGCTTCGGAGCCATATACTAAGGAAAACAGAGTTGCTCCTGTGCTAGACTTCGATGTTGTTCAATATGCCCAAAGGACTTCGGGCAGAATTTCTCTCTATTTCCCTTTAGCTTCGTTCAACCTTTTCTTCAGGTTTTGGATGATGGTCTTGTTCGTCGATTCAGCCTGTCTGCTCCTACTAGGGTGATACGGTGCTAACAATATCCTCTTTATTTTATGGTCTTCGAGGAATTTCGTTACTTTGCTTCCGATAAATTGTTTACCATTGTCGCATACTATTTATGCGGGTATCCCAAATCGACATGTGATTTGATCCCAGATGAAATCTATAACCTCTTTCTCTCTGACTTTCTCGAAAGCCTGTGCTTCAACCTATTTAGAGAAATAGTTAGTCATAAACAAAATGAACTTAGCTTTACCTGGGGTCGATGGCAGGGGGCTGATGATGTCCATCCCCCATTTCATGAATGGCCATGGGGATAGGACCGAGTGGATTTGTTCTCCGGGCGGGTGGATCATCGATGAAAACCTTTGACATTTATCGCATTTTAGAACAAACTCCTTAGAGTTTTTTTCCATACTATACCAGTAGTATCCTGCTCTAATGACTTTGTGAATTAGTGACTCGGCACCGAATGGTTCCCACAAGTGCCTTCATGGACTTCTTGTAGAACATAATCGCTGTCTCCCGGTCCCAAACACACTGCCAATGGTCCGTTGAATGTCCTTCTGTATAACGTTCCGTCTTTGGCCAATGCGAAACGAGCAACTTTAGTTCGTAGGCCCCTTGATTCTTTAGGGTCCGATGGGAGCTTTCCATTCTTCAAGTACTCTGTGTATTTATTCCTCCAGTCCCAGATTAAGCTTATAGAATTTATCTCGGCACGTCCCTCCTCGATCACGGATCTCGAGAGTTGAATGACAGTCTTCGAGCTGATCTCGTCTTCCTCGAACGATGACCCTAAATTTGCAAGTGCATCGGCCTCACTATTTTGTTCCCCAGGTACATGCTACAGAGTCCATTCCTTGAAACGGTGCAAAGTTACCTGCAATTTGTCCAAATACTTTGCATCCTATCATCTCAAACTTCGAAGGTTTTGTTTACCCGATTCACCACCAGTAAAGAGTTGCACTTAGCTTCGATGACTTCTGCTCCCAAGATTTTAGCTAGCTCGAGACCTGGAATCATGGCCTCGTACGTGGCCTCGTTGTTAGTCAATCTCGAAGTTTTGATGGATTGCCTAATAATGTTACCCGTGGGAGGCTTCATTATGATGCCTAGCCCGGACCCCTTCACATTCGAAGCACCATCTATGAAGAGGGTCCATACCCCTTCACTTCCTTTCTTTTGTTACTTTCCTTGCTGAATTCGACTTCAATTAATCTGATCAGGTTGCAACCTTATCGAATTAGGAGACAATCTCTTGGTAAATTGATATTTCATATTCAAAACATCTCCTAAGCATATACGATTCATGTGCCAGCTCGTCAGTTTACGATGTGTGCTCTGATGGACCTGGTTCAACTGGTCAGACATTTGTCAATCTTCAAAACTATGCAGTGACTTGGGTCAACAAATTCCCCCTTTTTGATAATGACAAACTTTGTGCTTCTCCCTATATACAATTCAAACACTTTGTATGTTTTTAAGCATTTATAATAGAGAAACCAGGTTCATCAGGTTATCAATATCACTTGAAATATAAAAGCACTTTTTCTTCCCCCTTTTGGCATCATCAAAAAGTTTGTAAAATGATAAACTCACCAGTGTTGTTAACAATTACTCATGGCCATTGAGGCTACTACAGGTGCAAACATGATTAATCATCATAAGAAACCAATAAATGTAAGCTATCTAAGAAATTAAGACAAGTCAATAACAAAACAACAAAAATTCATTGATTAGGAACGTACATCAAACACCATACAAACAAAATAAAAACAGCCCTAACCATAAGAAAACAAAATAAAAACAAAAGAAGCATAACAACTGGTCTAAAGAGGGGTTTTGGAAGCTCTGGACAACCTTAGGATGGGAAGGTGCAGAGGAGGTTGTGGTCTTGGATTGTAGAAGATAAAGCATCTGATTAAGAACATCCTCGTTCTTTTCCTTCTCTTTTGCTAATTCAGCTTTGAGAGCATCTCGCTCAGCTTCAACCTCAATAAAGCGAGAGTTCAAACGAAGGATTTCCATATCCTTGATCTTGCTTTCCTGCACTAGAGTTCTAACTTTGCTGTTGACAGGCTGCTTCCTAGATGAACCAGGTTCATCTGCAGGA